>WNWK01005077.1:0-127438 GCA_009830355.1 Cherax destructor | reverse complement strand
CAGGGAATACCTAACAGGAAGGAACCAATGAGCAATGGTACGCTATGAAGTGTCGAAGTGGGCGCATGTGTTGAGTGGAGTTCCACAAGGTCAGTGTTAGGGCTGGGGCTGTTTCCTGTATTTGTGAATGACTTGACAGAAGGGATAGAGTCAGAGGTTTTCCTGTTTGTAGAGGATGTGAAACTAAGTAGGAAAATACAAGCGGACGAGGGTCAGAAAAGATTACTAAGGAATCTCGAGAGTCTGTAAGCATTGTCTGACTAATGTCTCCTGAAGTTTAACCCTCCAAGTGCAAAGTCATGAAGTTTGGGGAAGGACAAAGAAAATAGCAGATGGAGTACAAACTCTGGGATCAAAACCTTCATACCTCATTCAAGGAACATGAACTTCGGGAGAGCATCATACCGTGATCATCCCCTGAGGCGCACATCAACCAAATACCTGCTGCAGCATATGGGCGCCTGACAAACACAGGAATAGCGATTCGTCATTGGAGTCTGGAGGCATTCACGACACTATACACCTTGATCGTCAGACTCATATTTGAGAAAGCAGCCCCAATATAGAACCCACATTTGGTTAGAAAAAGTGCAAAAGTTTGCAACACGACTAGTCTTAGAGCTAAGGGTATATTTAATTATTAGTGATTTTAAAGGGGGCTCAAATTGACAGTGGAGGACAGGAGGAATAGGGGAACGTTAACATAACGATTAAAATACTAAGAGGAATTGATAAGATGAAGATTGGTCAGTATGTTTCAGAGATGGGAAGCAGGAAAACAAGGACTCAACTGGAAGTTGAAAACACAGAAGAGTCATAGGGATGTTAGGAAGTATTTCTTCCGCCTAAGAATTGTCAGGAGTGGAACAATCTGGAGAGTGAGGTAGCAGAGGCAGGCTCAATACATAGCCTTAAGAAGATGTACGATAAGGCTCTTGGAGCCGGGAGAGAGTGAACAACATCACTCTCTCCTTACCACTGAATTCCAGGGAATAAGTAGGATTAACCCAGACGAAGTAATTAGTGACTCAGGACATATTAATTACAGGGAAACGTGACTACGATTATTTTTACTTTTAATCCAATTTTTTTTTTTTTTTTTTGGTAGAACCAGTTTACAATGAATAAAGTTAGGTGAATGGTTGATAAAGAATGGATAAATATATTAATAAAAAGTTAAAAAAAATATGGCTTGGCAATACTGCTACACTGCCTAGTGATAAAACATTGACAAATCGATTTTATTTTTCTCTGCCCCGAAATAAATGAAGTTGGTAAGTTGTGGACATTAATAAAATATCAGCCCTATAATTCCCCCTTCACAAATGAAAAAAGTGGCTATTATAAAATACACGTTATAATACTGTAAAATATTCATTGTTCAATGTTTATTGTGAAAATCGCTTCAATCCGTTTATTATTAACAGCGTAACAACAACAGTAAACAGGTCAATAACTTTCCAGATACTCAAGGAAACACGTCCAAGTATATTACTTGAAGTACAAGTACATATTACTTTTTCAGAGAGTGACGATACTTTTTAATAGTCATACGAAATAAGTGTTTTATTCAGTTACCCCGAGAAATATTCAACTATTTTCTCTGGTGGTGGATCAGAGAAAACACATTATAATCTTTAACCGTAAACTCCTTTAAATGCGCCAGGCTGCCACATCTTAAAATATGTCAGTTTATTTCTAATATGGTAGTCTGTATTATATTTATATGTTATTTGCCGTATCTATTTTATAATTTTCGCAAAACATGTCATAGATGGATTAATGAAAATGTCAATAACAACATACCAGCTCGTAAGGGGTTTCGTTTTCAGAACCTTTGCCTGGGATACCTCTTACAACTGTTATGATGCCCCAGTGAGACTCTTAGATTCTTCTTAGCCTGGGATACCTCTTACAACTGTTATGATGCCCCAGTGAGACTCTTAGATTCTTCTTAGCCTGAGATACCTCTTACAACTGTTATGATGCCTAAGTGAGACTTAGATTCTTCGCCTGGGATACCTCTACAACTGTTATATTGCCCCAGTGAGACTTAGATTCTCTTTTGCCTCGGATACCTCTTACAACTTTGTTATGATGCCAAATGAAGTGTTTATTAAAGTAGTGAAAATAAATTATAAAAAATAGAAAAAAAATTGGTAAAAAAAAAAAAAACATGCAGAAAATTCACTACACGGGGAGGTATATGTTAACTGTGATTTCATCACATCAAATGCTGTAGCTACGATAATTCGCTGTTGAAACGTCGTAGGAAAATGAGATTTACACTAAAGCTTTGCCAGATTTTACAACTATGTTTTCCAAATTTTTCGATTTTTTATGTATGTGCCAGCCTGCAGGTGGCCACACTCCCCTAACTACATGGACAGTAGTGTCTGTGTATATGGGTGTATTGAAAGATCTCATTTGTACAATAAATGGCATAATAGTATTGTTAGTATATATTAGTAAGTACTGGGAAAGTGACTCATGCTACATTACAGAGAGGAGGGGAATGAGTGAACACCATTATGAAATATAACTTGCAAATTTGACCACCCTTACTGAATACTATAGCGTACATTTTTCACGCACACACACACACACACACGCCCCCAGTGGCCTAGTGGGTAAAGCTCTTACTTCACGCACGGAGGGGCCGGGTTCAATTCCCGGTGGGGCAGAAACATTTCGAAGTGTTTCCTTACATACACATACACACACATATATATACAACAGGCCTAGTGTCTAATTGACATGTGCCTAGGACAAAATGGTAACTAACACACACACACACACACACACACACACACACTGGACAAGCTCGACATCTGGTCTAGCAACTGGCTTCTCGAATTCAATCCCACCAAATGCAAAGTCATGAGGATCGGAGAAGGGCAAAGAAGACCGCTGACAGAGTACAGGCTAGGCGGACAAAGGCTACAAACCTCGGCAAAGGAGAAAGACCTTGGAGTGAGTATAACGCCAAGCACGTCTCCGGAGGCACACATCAACCAGATAACTGCGGCAGCATATGGGCGACTGGCAAACCTAAGATTAGCGTTCCGTTACCTTAACAAGGAATCGTTCAAGACACTGTACACCGTGTACGTCAGGCCCATACTAGAATATGCAGCACCAGTCTGGAACCCACACCTGGTCAAGCACGTAAAGAAACTAGAGAAAGTGCAAAGGTTTGCGACAAGGTTAGTTCCACAACTCAGGGGTCTGTCCTATGAAGAAAGGTTGAGGGAAATAGGACTAACAACAATGGAGGAAAGAAGGGTCAGAGGAGACATGATAACGACATACAAAATACTGCAGGGAATTGACAAGGTAGACAGTGACAGGATGTTCCAGAGAGGGAACACGGAAACAAGGGGACACAACTGGAAGCTGAAGACTCAGATGAGTCAAAGGGATGTTAGGAAGCATTTCTTCAGCCACAGAGTAGTCAGGAAGTGGAATAGTCTAGAGAAAGATATAGTGTGGGCAGGAACCATACATAGTTTTAAGACAAGGTATGATAAAGCTCATGGAGCAGGGAGAGCAGAGACCCAGTAGCAGACAGCGAAGAGGCGAGGCCAGGAGCTGAGTCTCAACCCCTGCAACCACAATTAGGTGAGTACACAAGTACACACACACACACACACACACACACACACACACACACACACACACACACACACACACAAGAAAGGTGACTATGTGGGCATGAGGAACTTCCTGCACAGAGTTCAGTGGGACAGAGAGATGGCAGGGAAGTCAGTAGACGAGATGATGGAATATATGACAACAATTTGCAAGGAAGCTGAGGAGAGGTTTATACCCAAGGGTAACAGGAGAATCGAAAAAGACAGGATGAGCCCATGGTTCACCCAAAGGTGCAGGGAAGCCAAAACCAAGTGTGCAAGGGAATGGAAGAGGTACAGAAGGCAAAGAACCCCAGAGAATAAGGAGAGCAGTCGTAGAGCCAGAAATGAATATGCACAGATCAGAAGGGAGGCCCAAAGACAGTACGAGAATGACATAGCAGCGAAAGCCAAATCTGACCCAAAGCTGCTGTACAGCCACATCAGGAGGAGAACAACAGTCAAGGACCAGGTGATCAGGCTGAGGAAGGTAGGAGGGGAGGTCACAAGAAATGACCGGGAAGTGTGTGAGGAGCTCAACATGAGATTCAAAGAGGTGTTCACAGAGGAGATAGAAGGGCCTCCAGAAAGGAGGAGAGGTAGGGTACACCATCAAGTGCTGGACACAATACACACAAATGAGGAGGAAGTGAAGAGGCTACTAAGCGAGCTAGATACTTCAAAGGCGATGGGGCCAGATAACATCTCTCCATGGGTCCTGAGAGAGGAGCAGAGGAGCTATGTGTACCCCTAACAACGATCTTCAACACATCTATCGAAACAGGGCAACTACCTGAGGTTTGGAAGACAGCAAATGTAGTTCCAATTTTTAAAAAGGAGACAGGAACGTAGCACTAAACTACAGACCAGTGTCACTGACATGTATTGTATGCAAGGTCATGGAGAAGATAGTCAGGAGAAGGGTGGTTGAGCACCTAGAAAGGAATGAGCTTATCAACGACGGCCAACACGGTTTCAGGGACGGAAATCCTGTGTCACAAACCTACTGGAGTTCTACGACAGGGTGACAGCGATAAGGCAAGAGAGAGAGGGTGGGTAGATTGCATATTCTTGGATTGTAAGAAGGCGTTTGACACAGTTCCACACAAGAGATTAGTGCAGAAGCTGGAGGACCAGGCAGGGGTAACAGGGAAGGCACTACATTGATCAGGGAATACCTGTCAGGGAGACAGCAGCGAGTCATGGTACGTGGCGAGGTGTCAGAGTGGGCGCCGGTGACGAGCGGGGTTCCACAGGGGTCAGTCCTGGGACCAGTGCTGTTTCTGGTATTTGTGAACGACATGACGGAAGGAATAGACTCCGAAGTGTCCCTGTTTGCAGATGATGTGAAGTTGATGAGAAGAATTCAATCGGACGAGGACCAGGCAGAACTACAAAGGATCTGGACAGCCTGCAAGCCTGGTCCAGCAACTGGCTCCTGGAGTTCAACCCCACCAAGTGCAAAGTCATGAAGATTGGGGAAGGGCAAAGAAGACCGCAGACGGAGTACAGCCTAGGGGCCAGAGACTGCAAACCTCAATCAAGGAAAAGATCTTGGGGTGAGTATAACACCAGACACATCTCCTGAGGCGCACATCAACCAAATAACTGCTGCAGCATATGGGCGCCTAGCAAACCTAAGAACAGCATTCCGACATCTTAATAAAGAATCGTTCAGGACCCTGTACACTGTGTACGTTAGGCCCATATTGAGATGCAGCACCAGTTTGGAACCCACACCTAGCCAAGCATGTGAAGAAGCTCGAGAAAGTGTAAAGGTTTGCAACAAGACTAGTCCCGAGCTAAGGGTATGTCCTACGAGGGAGGTTAAGGGAAATCGACCTGACGACACTGGAGGACAGGAGAGATAGGGGAGACATGATAACAACATATAAGATACTGAGAGGAATTGACAAAGTGGACAGAGACAGAATGTTCCAGAGATGGGACACAACAACAAGGGGACACAGATGGAAGTTGAAGACTCAGATGAATCACAGAGATGTTAGGAAGTATTTCTTCAGTCACAGAGTTGTCGGGAAGTGGAATAGTTTAGGAAGCGATGTAGTGGAGGCAGGCTCTATACATAGCTTTAAGCAGAGGTATGATAAAGCTCATGGCGCAGGGAGAGTGACCCAGTAGCGGCCAGTGAAGAGGCGGGGCCAGGAGCCTTGACTCGACCCCTGCAACCACAACTAGGTGAGTACAACTAGGTGAGTACATATATATATATATATATATATATATATATACACACACACACAAATATATATACACACACAAAAACATGAGCTAAGGGGATTGTCCTACGAAGAAAGGTTAAGAGAAATCGTCCTGACGACACTGGAGGACATATAAAATACTGCGAGGAATAGATAAGGTAGACAGAGACAATATGTTCCAGAGAGGGTACATAGAAACAAGGTGACACAATTGGACGTTGAAGACTCCTATGAGTCAAAGGGATGTTAGGAAGTATTCCTTCAGTAATAGAGTTGTCAGGAAGTGGAATAGACTAGAAAGTGACATAGTAGAGGCAGGAACCATACATAGTTTTAAGACGCTGTTTGATAAAGCTCATGGAGCAGGGAGAGAGAGGACCTAGTAGCAATCAGTGAAGAGGCGGGGCCAGGAGCAATGACTCGACCCCTGCAACCACAAATAGGTGATTACACACACACACACACATGGCCCAGGTGACAAATTATCGGAGAATTGGGTGGTTTGCAAGCGGAAGAAAACGGTCTGTCAAAGTAATTTTCAAGGCAGAATCAGCTCGAACCAGGATCCTGCAGGAGAAAGCACGACTGGGGACAAACCGGAGTACCGGAGAGTGTACCTCGATCGAGAAAAAACACAAGAAGATAGGACGATACTGAAAGACAGTGTACAAAGACGAAAGGAGGAACTAGAGGCAATGATGAAGATGAGCAGAAGAACCCAGACCCAGGTGGAAGGGCAAACACCCTCCAGAAACATCCGCAGAAGGACTCCAACCACGACAACCCCAATGCAACTGAACAATCTAAACCAAAACCCACACACTGTTCTCTCTCTCCTCACCCCCAACATCACAACCCCCACCCCTACAGCAGCCCCCTATGGGCACTCTGCCCCCCACCTCTCATCACAAACCTCACCCCCACCGCAACCTCCCATAGGCCCCTGCCAATGCTCGCGCTCCCCCAACCCCAATATTCTCCAAGGACCACAGTGATAGAAAAGAAGTTGAAGGTTTGTTACACGAACGTGGATGGAATAACGAATAAATATGAGGAAAGAATGAAAGAATGAATGAGAAGTCCCCAAACATCATCGCAGTCACAGAAACGAAACTCATTGAGGCAATAACAGACGCAATCTTGTCACAGAGATATCAGATCCTGAGGAAAGATAGAAGGAGCAGAGAGGAAGGAGGGGTTGCACTGCTCATAAAAAACCGATAGAGATTTGAGGAAATGGAAGGCATGGATGAGGTTGGAGAAAGGAATTACATAGTAGGTACAATTCAGTCTGGGGAACATAAAGTAGTCATTACAGTGATGTATAACCCACCACAGAACTGCAGGAGGCCAAGAGAGGAATACGAAGAGAACAACAGAGCAATGGTGGACACACTGGCTGAGGTAGCAAGAACAGCTCACTCGAACATAGCAGAGTTACTGGTTATGGGAGATTTCAACCACAGGGAGATCGATTTGGAAAACCTGGATCCGCATGGGGGTCCCGAAACATGGAGAGCCAAGATGATCTATGTGGTACTGGAAAACCTCATGCATCAACATGTCAGGGACACTACAAGAGAGAGAGGGGAGGATGAACCAGCAAGTCTGGACCTTGTGTTCACCCTGAGCAGTTCAGACATTGAGGATATCACATATAAGAGGCCCCTTGGAGCTAGTGATCACGTGGTTCTGAGCTTTGAATACATAGTAGAGTTACAAGTGGAGAGGGTAACAGGAGTTGAATGGGAAAAGCCAAACTATAAAAGGGGGCACTACACAGGTATGAGGAACTTCCTGCAGGAGGTTCAGTGGGACAGATAATTGGTAGGAAAGTCAGTAAACGAAATGATGTAATATGTAACAATAAAATGTAAGGAGGCAGAGGAAAGGTTTGTTCCCAAGGGCAACAGAAATAATGGGAAGACCAGAACGAGCCCTTGGTTTACCCAAAGGTATAGGGAGGAAAACCAAGTGCACTAGCAAATGAAAAATGACAGAAGACAAAGGACTTAGGAAAATTCTCGAGGGTTTAGTACCAAACTTGCACACAAAAATCACTCCCTACGAAAGCAAAAGACTCGGCAGGCGATGTAACATCCCTCCAATGAAAAGCAGGGGTGCAACTAGCACGTTGAGAGACAACACAATAAGTGTCAGGGGCCCAAGACTGTTCAACTGCCTCCCAGCATACATCAGGGGAATTACCAACAAACCCCTGGCAGTCTTCAAGCAGGCACTGGACAGGCACCTAACGTCGGTATCTGACCAGCCAGGCTGTGGTTCGTACGTTGGACTGCGTGCGGCAAGCAGTAACAGCCTGGTTGATCAGGCTCTGATCCAACATGAGGCCTGGTCACAGACCGGGCCGCAGGGGCGTTGACCCCTGGAACTCTCTCCAGGTATACTCCAGTCGAAGAGCCAGAAACGAGTATGTATAGAGGAGGAAGACAACAGTCAAGGACCAGGTAATCAGGTTGAAGAAAAAAGGTGGAGAGCTCATAAAAAATGACCAAGAAGTATGTGAGGAGTTCAACATGACATTTAAGGAAGTATTTACAGTGGAGACAGAAAGGATATACCAACAAGTGTTGGATGAAATACACACAACCGAGGAGGAGGTGAAGCACCTGCTAAGTGACCTTGATACCTCAAAGGCGGTGGGACCGGACATCTCTCCAAGTGTCCATAGAGAGGGAGCCACTAACAACAATCCTGACATATGGAAAACAGCAAATGTAGTCCCCAATTTTAAGATAGACACGAGGCACTACGTTATAGACCAGTGCCACTGACGTATATAATATGCAAAGCCATGAAGAACATTATCAGGAGGAGAGTGTTGGGCCTCCTAGAACGGAACCAGCTTATAAACGACAACCAGCACGGATTCATGGAAGGCAAATTCTGTGTCACAAACCTACTGGAGTTTTATGACAAGTTAACAGAAATAAGATACGAGAGAGAGAAATGGGCAGATTGCATTTTCTTGGACTGCAGGAAGCCTTCGACACAGTTCCTCACAAGAAATTAGTGCAAAACCTAGAGGATCAGGCAGTTATAACATGAAGGGCACTGCAATGGAACAGAGAATACCTGACAGGGAGGCAACAACGAGTCATGGTACGTTTTGAGGTATCAGAGTAGGCGTCTGTGACGAGTGGAGTCAGTCGAATGAGAAGTGCTATTTATATAATACAATATACAATACAATACAATGTTCATTTCTCTGTAAAGATTACAATATGGGTTTACATATGGGATATTGGTTTCATTGTGTGATTTACATATAGAATACTACTTACAAAGAGGGCCACTATCATGCCTAGCATAACTAGGCATTTCGGGCAGGCTAATAATAAATCTAAATCTAAATTGATACAGGTTAAGGAGCATATTGATATTAGAGCTAGGCGACTGTATTTCAGGCAAACTTATGACTAGTTTAAGATTTGTTTACAGTCACTTGGGTGAGTGTAAGTGTATATTGGGGGGAATCACAGATATGGAGACTAAGTCCAGTTTGTTTGTTGTTATGTGTGCATGGTACAAGGAAGAGAAGAGGTGGTATTCTTGTAGTTAGCTGGGATGCGTCAGGGAGATAAGATCTTTTTTTTAACCGTGGTATTGGAAGTGTTTATTGTGTCTGCAGTTCTAGAGTTTTCAGGCAGGGAGTTCCAGATTTTAGGTCCTTTAATGTACATTGAGTTTTTGTATAGGTTTAGCCGGACACGGGAAATGTCATAGAGATTTTTGTGCCTGGTGTTGTGCCTGTGGGTCCTGTCACAACTATTAAGCAAGTGTTTTAGTTCAGGGTTAATATTGGAATTTATGGTTTTGTAAATGTAGGTTGCACAGTAGTAAGTGTGGATGTTTTGTACCTTGAGTAAGTTTAGATGGTATATGTGAATGAAATGACGGAAGGGATAGACTCAGAAATGTCCCTGTTTACAGATGATGTGAAGTTAATGAGGACAATTAAATTGGACGAGGATCAGGCAGGACTACAAAGAGACCTAGACAGGCTGGAAGCTTGGTCCAGCAACTGGCTCCTCGAATTTAACCCCGACAATTGCAAAGTCATGAAGATCGGGGAAGGGCAAAGAAGACCGCAGACAAAGACTGCAAACCGCACTCAAGGAAAAGGATCTTGGGGTGAGTATAATACCGAGCACATCTCCTGAGGCACATATCGACCAGTCAACTGCTGCAGCATATGGACGCCTGACAAACCTGAGAAAAGAGTTCCGATACCTCAGTAAGGAATCGTTGAAGATTCTGTACACCGTGTACGTCTGGCTCATACTAGAGTATGCAGCACAAGTTTGGAACCCACACCTGGTCAAGCACGTCAAGAAATTAGAGAAAGTGCAAAAGTTTGCGACAAGGTTAGTTCCAGAGCTAAGGGGAATGTCCTACGAAGAAAGATTAAGGGAAATTGGCCTGACAACACTGGAGGACAGGAAGGTTAGGGGAGACATGATAACGACATACAAAATACTGTGAGGAATTGACGAAATGGAGAGAGAGAGGATATTCCAGAGACTGGACAGAGAAACAAAGGGTCACAATTGGAAGTTGAAGACTCAGAGGAGTGAAAGAGATGTTAGAAAGTATTTCTTTAGTCATAGAGTTGTCAGAAAGTGGAATGTCTGGCATGTGACTTAGTGGAGGCACCATAGATAGGAACCATACATAGTTTTAAGACGAGGTATGATAAAGCTCATAAAGCAGGGAGAGAGAGGACCTAGTAGCGATCAGTAAAGAGGAGGGGCTATAAGCTATGTGTCGACCCCTGCAACCACAAATAGGTGAGTACTAACAGGTGAGTACACACATACACCCACAGTAGTAGCGATCAGTGAAGAGGCGGGGCCAGGAACTATGACTTGACTCTTGCAACCACAAATTCGTGATTACAAACACACACAACACACAAACACACACACACACACACTCGACCCCTGCAACCACAACTAGGTGAGTACACACACAATTCAGTCTGAGGGCCATAAGGTGGTAATTGCTGTAATGTACAACCCGCCACAGATCTGCAGGAGGCCAAGAGAAGAATACGACGAGAGCAACAGAGCAATGGTAGACACACTAGCCGAGGAAGCCAGAAGAGCCCAAATGGGGAGAGCAAATATACTAGTTATAGGTGATTTCAATCACAAGGAGATTGATTGGGAAAACCTGAAGCCCCATGGGGGTCCTGAATCATGGAGAGCCAAGATGATGGACGTGGTACTGGAAAACCTCATGCATCAACATTTTAGAGACACTATCAGAGAGAGAGAGGTGAGGATGATCCAGCAAGACTGGACCTAGTATTCACCTTGAGTATTTCGGACATCGAGGATATCACGTATGAAAGGCCCTTTAGAGGTAGTGATCATTTGGTTCTGTGTTTTGATTATATAGTTGAGCTACAGGTGGAGAGGGGAGCAGGAATAGGAAGGGAAAAACGAAACTACAAAAGAGGGGACTACACAGGCATGAGGAACTTCCTACAAGACGTTCAGTGGGAGAGAGAATTGGCAGGAAAACCAGTAAAAGAAATGATGGAATATGTGACAACCAAATGCAAAGAGGCAGAGGAGAGGTTTGTCCCCAAGGGAAACAGAAGTATTGGGAAGACCAGAACGAGTCCTTGGTTCACCCAAAGGTGTAGGGAGGCAAAAACTAATTGCACTAGAGAATGGAAAAAGTACAGAAGACAAAGGACCCAAGAAAACAGAGATTAGCCGAAGAGCCAGAAACGAATATGCACAGGTAAGAAGGGAGGCTCAGCGACAATACGGGAATGATATAGCATCAAAAGTCAAGTCTGACCCGAAGCTGTTGTATAGCCACATCAGGAGGGAAACAACAGTCAAGGACCAGGTAATTAGGCTGAGGAAGGAAGGTGAGGAGTTCACAAGAAACGACCAAGAGGTATGTGAGGAGCTCAACATGAGATTTAAAGAAGTATTTACAGAGGAGACAGGAAGGACTCCAGGAATTCAGAATAGGGAGGTATACCAACAAGTGCTGGATGAAATACACACAACCGAGGAGGAGGTGAAGAAGCTGCTATGTGAACTCGATACCTCAAAAGCGGTGGGACCTGACAATATTTCTCCGTGGGTCCTTAGAGGGAGCAGAGATGTTAAGTGTGCCACTAACAAAAATCTTCAACACATCCATTGAAACTGGGCAACTACCTGAGGTGTGAAAGATGGCAAATGTAGTCCCAATTTTTAAGAAAGGAGACAGACACAAGGCATTAAACTACAGACCTGTGTCACTGACGTGTATAGTATGCAAAGTCATGGAGAAGATCATCAGGAGGAGAATGGTGGAGCCCATAAAAAGACACAAACTTATAAACGACAACCAGCACGATTTCAGGGAAGGAAAATCCTGTGTCACAAACCTACTAGAGTTTTATGACAAGGTAACAGAAGTAAGACACGAGAGAGAGGGGTGGATAGACTGCATTTTCTTGGACTGCAAGAAGCCGTTCGACACAGTTCCTCACCAGAGGTTAATGCAAAAGCTAGAGAATCAGGCACACGTAACAGGAAAGGCACTGCAATGGATCAGAGAATATCTGACAGTGAGGCAACAACGAGTCATGGTACGTGACGATGTGTCACAGTGGGCACCTGTGACGAGTGGGGTTCCACAAGGGTCAGACCTGTACTGTCTTTGGTATATGTGAATGACATAACGGAAGGAATAGACTCAGAAGTGTCCCTGTTTGCAGATGATGTAAAGTAAGTGAGAAGAATTAAATCAGTCGAGGATCAGGCAGGACTACAAAGAGACCTGGACAGGCTACAAGCCTGGTCCAGTAACTGGCTCCTTGAATTTAACCCTGCCAAATGTAGTCATGAAGATCATGGAAGGGCAAAGAAGAGCGCAGACAGAGTATAGTCTAGGTGGCCAAAGACTGCAAACCTCACTCAAGGAAAAAGATCTTGGGGTGAGTATGATACCGAGCACATCTCCTGAGGCACACATCAATTAGATAACTGCTGCAGCATACGGGCGGCTGGCAAACCTAAGAATAGCGTTTCAATACCTCACTAAGAAATCGTTGAAGACTCTGTACACCATATACGTCAGGCCCATACTGGAGTATGCAGCACCAGTTTGGAACTCACACTTGGTCAAGCACGTCAAGAAATTAGAGAAAGTGCAAAGGTTTGCAACAAGACTAGTCCCAGAGCTAAGGGGATTGTCCAACGAAGAAAGGTTAAGGGAAATCGGCCAGACGACACTAGAGAACAGGAGGGTTAGGTTAGACATGATAACGCCATATAAAATACTGCGAGGAATAAATAAGGTTCCAGAGAGGGGACACAGAAACAAGGGGTCACAATTGGAAGGTGAAGACTAATATGAGTCAAAGGGATGTATTAATTCAGTCATAGAGTTGTCAGGAAGTGGAATAGCCTAGAAAGCGACGTAGTGGAGGCAGGAACCATACATAGTTTTAGGACGAGGTTTGGTAAAGCTCATGGAGCAGGGAGAGAGAGGACCTAGTTGCAATCAGTGAAGAGGCGGGGCCAGGTGTTATGACTCGACCCCTGCAACCACAAATAGGTGAGTACACACACATGCACACACACACAGATGATGTGAAGTTTATGAGAAGAATTCAATTGGACGAGGACCAGGCAGAACTACAAAGGGATCTGGACAGGCGGCTTGGTCCATCAACTGGCTCCTGGAGTTCAACCCCACCAAGTACAAAGTCAAAACGATTGGGGAAGCGCAAAGAAGACCGCTGATGGAGTACAGTCTAGGGGGTCCAGAGACTACAAACCTCACTCAAGCAAAAGGATCTTGGGGTGAGTATAACACCAAGCACATCTCCGGAGGCGCACATCAACCAAATAAGTGCTAAAGCATACGGGCGCCTAGCAAACCTAAGAACATCATTCCGACATCTTAATAAGGAATCGTTCAGGACCCTGTGCACTGTACGTTATACTCATATTGAAGTATGCCTCACCAGTTTGGAACCCACACCTAGCCAATCATATAAGGAAGCTAGAGAAAGTGCAAAGGTTTGCAACAAGACTAGTCCCGGAGCCAAGGGGCATGTCCTACGAGGAGAGGTTAAGGGAAATCGACCTGATGACTCTGGAAGACAAGAGAGATAGAGGGATATGATAACGACATATAAAAATCTGAGAGGAATCGACTAGAAGGACAGAAGCATATGTTCCAGAGATGGGACACAGCAACAAGGGATCACAGTTGGAAGTTGAAGACTCAGATGAATCACAGGGATGTTAGGAAGTATTTTTTTTTCAGTCACAGAGTTGTCAGAAAGTGGTATAGTGTTGGAAGTGATGTAGTAGAGGCAGTTTCCATACATAGCTTTAAGAAGAGGTATGATTAAGCTCATGGAGGAGGAAGAGTGACCTAGTAGCGGCCAGTGAAGAGGCGGGGCCAAGAGCTGTGAATCGACCCCTGCAACAACAACTAGGTGAGTACACACACACGTGAGGAGTATCGCTAATTAGTGCTCCCAGCATTTAGCATTCTAGTCACTCTCCTAAAATATTCTCAACCGTTACTGTGTCATACAGTCAGTGAATATACATACAAGTGTTTATCAATGTTTCCTGAGGCTGGAAAGTGCGATAAGGTCGAAAAATTTACTATTTAAATTTGAGTGAGGGCGTTGTTCAGTAGAAGCGTCAGCGCTGCTTGTGGCAGTGTTGACAAAGCCATCACAACAATCTGTTATTAACAATCATTTAAAGGTTGTGACGTTAATCAGAAAAATGTGTAAATATCTGTTTATCGATGGCCGAACTGCAGTCATGAGGTCATTAATGAGTGATTTGGAAAATAAAGTTAAAAGAGGGAGTGAAAATCTCCAACAGATGATGTTGCAGAAGTGAGTTGTGAGTACAATTAATGTCATAAGATTAATTTTATGGCCACAATTCTAAGGAAAAAGATGTGAATACCAAGTTATTGATGGTTTGGGTCAGTGACAAACACTGGAATGCATGATAAGAAGAGCATAATAAAATAAGTAATATAGACATCGTAAGACATCATGAGAAGACACCACGAGGACTTCAACTACACCACATGTGGAAGCTATTTGGTACAGGCTCACTCTTTCCTTACCTCTCAGTGACAGGGGATAAGTACGGATATCCCTGGAGGAATATTTAGTAAGTCTTAATTAAGACTAATTTTCAACTATGGGCAGTGTTTACTAATAATTGTTATTATATTTAATTAGGAATTGAGTGAGAGAAAATTTAAAAAAAACAAAAACACTTCAGCAGAGTGGAGCAGTAGCATAGCATAATATAAACAGCGACTAACTTTAAAAACATGAGCTTTGATGAGTGTACCTGAATGTAAGTAATACAACAATGATTATTGATATATAATTAATTAGGAAATGAGTGAGAGATAATTCTATAACCATTCAGAAAAATGTTGCAGCCTAGTGCAACGTTTTGAAAACATCTCATGTGGACCAGTAAGTATTTTAAAAGTAATTGTTAGTATATGTGGAAAATTTTGATATAAATTTCCCAAAATGATAATATGTAATCTTCTATAATGTAAATAATTGTAAATTGTGTCACCGCCTGGCTTTCACGCTGAGTGGTTGTCTTGATACTGACACTTGGTGGTGATCAAGCAAAGCTGCAGTTTTTCAGTAATATGGCGTCTGGTGGCCGGAGAAGGGTCAACACGGTGTGTGTTGAAGTGCTTCAGGGGGCAGTATATCCTGAGAATGCAACTGTTTTGTTGCCTGGTATTCTGAGAGATGCGTACGGCATTGGTAATGAGGAGCTGCATGGTATTGCACTGAACGGAGTGACGAGAATCTTCGTTAAGTTTGCTACAGTGGCAGCGTATGAGAGGACGGTGGATAAATACTAGGACGAACATGTGGTGATCAGCACAGTCTTGGAGGTACGGTTGCGGGATGTATCCAAATATTATATATGGATACCGGTATGCAACATGCCTTTTGAAGTAGACAACATTGACATTCGCGAGGCCTTTCAACAATATGGAGTGATACATTCGACTGCAGTTGGCAGATGGACTGAAGGCATATATGAAGGATTGCCAGAGGGTTCCTATACCCTAAAAATGACATTGCTTAGACCAATACCTTTGTATGTTGTTTTAGAGGAATTCAGAACGCAGGTCTACGTGACATACGTGGGTCAGCAGAGAACCTACAGGTTATGCAGGGCCTACGATCATGTTGCTGCTGCTTGTGCCAGGAGGACGGAACAGAGAGAGGTGGGACAACAGGAGGAGAAGAAGGCCGAGAAGGTGGAGAGTGTTGTCCCAGCACCTGTTCGTGTGGAGAAGAGTGATAAGTGGAGTGACATAGTGGAAGAGGAGGGTGTGCAATGTGTGACCCTGCCTGAGGGCTCGGGTGAGACCCAGAATATTAGTGTGGTAACCCCTATGGAGTTGCGGGATTTCACCTGTGGGCTGAATTCCCCTTGGGAACTGGTGAGGGGCAGGGAGGGTCTGTGGGGATCCATGGGAGTGATGGGACCAGGCTGCAGGATGGAGTGTCCCATCTGATGGTGTAGGATGTGGTAGCTGTGGTTCACAGGGTTGATGATAATGTGGATATGGAACTTAGTGGCAATTCATGCAAAAGGTCAGTGGGCGCATCTGATGAGGACGTGCTTACACCTGCACAACAAGCCCATAAGAAGGCGTGGGTGGAAGTGGCCCGTAGGGGGAAGGGAGGGATAATGGGAAGGGAAGGGCCTAAAGGTGGAAAGGGTGTGAGGGAGATAGCTGGAGTGGTGTAGAGGCCCCAGAGGTTTAGAGGAAAGCTCCCCATGTAACTTTCAGAAGTCTCACCATCAATGTTAACAGTCTAAAGGCCGAGGTGAAGAGACGGTGGCTAGAGGTGACTATGAGATGTTTTCATGTGGATGTCTGTTTTGTGCAAGAACATAACTTTAGGTGTGGAAGAGACTTGAGTTTAACTGGATATGGAGTGTATGCAGGGAGTTCGGGGAAGTTTAAGGGAGGGGCTGCTGTGGTATTGAAAGAGGCTAGCCCTTTTAAGTTGTTAGCGTGGGAGGAGGGAGAGGAAGGAAGGGTGGATGGGGTGTGGGGGGAGGTGCACATATGTTTTGTAGAGAAAATTCTCCAAGAGAGGGGGGGTATCAGCCCTTTTCAAGGGCTCTACTCTTTCCAGCCCTTAGAAAGGGCCAGACGGCATGCCTAGCTTCCTGATCAACAACCTTAACTGGATGTATAAACCCAAAGAGCTAGAAGTCACGTAGTCATTGACCAGGGTTGCAACGAATGTATATGAGTGATTGAAACATTTGATATAAATGTACTCACCTAATTGTACTCACCTAACTGTGGTTGCAGGGGTCGAGACTCAGCTCCTGGCCCTGCCTCTTCGCTGTCCGCTATTGGGTCTCTGCTCTCCCTGCTCCATGAGCTTTATCATACCTTGTCTTAAAACTATGTATGGTTCCTTCCTCCACTATATCTTTCTCTAGACTATTCCACTTCCTGACTACTCTGTGGCTGAAGAAATGCTTCCTAACATCCCTTTGACTAATCTGAGTCTTCAGCTTCCAGTTGTGTCCCCTTGTATCTGTGTTCCCTCTCTGGAACATCCTGTCACTGTCTACCTTGTCGATTCCCTGCAGTATTTTGTATGTCGTTATCATGTCTCCTCTGTCCCTTCTTTCCTCCAGTGTTGTTAGTCCTATTTCCAGTGATCAAAGTATTTAGAGAACACAAGCATTTTAATTGCAAATTGTTGCAATGGTTTGCAAGTGTTGAAATTTAGCTGAGGTCAGCAATGCCAAGCCGCACTGAGGTCGGGTGCGCACGAGAGGTTAGATTGAACTCGGCCACGGAAAGGACGGGAGCTGCGGCGAAGGGTTTTAACCTAACAAAGACATTAGTCGTACATGTCCGTTCAATTATTCAATCGGATAAGAACTCAGTTCCAGTGCGTTTAGTGATTAAAATAGCGGTGTATACAGAAGTGTGCGCAGCTTCTTACTACTGCAAAAAGACTGAAATTGAAGAATGTAAAGGGACAATGAGTTCTTCGTCTAACAAGGCAGTAACTCTTCAGCAGCGTTCTTTAAACAAGACAGCGATATCCGGGTGTGAATTAAGGGTCCGATACAAATACCCAGATAAGTCTGCTTAAACCTAGATGCCACCTGCTGCGCAGTTAGGAAAGCATAATTTGCTTTAGGCAGATTTATCATTTCACCCGGTGACTCGTGGGCGATCCGCCCAAACACCGTGAGTAAACAGCCGTTCAGTCCATTAAATGACTGATTATATGGCATACGCTCCTTTGGGGCAATAACATAAGTCTCATGTGTGATTTGTCTTACCATACAGCCCTGTGGGGGATGTGAACGTCTGCATCAACAACGATTATTGGGACGGCTGGGTAATCGTGGATGCATCTATAAGCTAAGTATAGCAACATTTACAGTACACTTTATCGTAGGAGTACATTCCTCCACAAATTGTGGTCCTTACGAACCGGAAGTTTGGTCGTATTCGAACCAGGAGAGTGGCCACATGGTGGTCCAAAGACTTATACTCCAGTGTAAAAGTATCTACGATCTAAGGTCCTTCGAAAAAAACTGTAAAACTAGTGTTTTTACAAAAGAAACCAGAATATATACTGTTTGGAAGATGCTGGGTTAGGGTAATTTCTGTTCTAGATTGTTTATTGTCTTGATATGTATGATTTGTACTGCTTTTGAGTACAGTGTACAGGAACGTTTTGTATTCATGCAATGGTATTCTCGCAATAGGTTACTTTCAATCCTCAATATTTTCATTGTCATCAATGAATGTTTTCCTCAAAGCAGATGTATGTAAGCACACTGTTTGGAATTCTTACTGTACTTGCTTATTTATTGTATTGCTCTATATGTTGTATTACGTTTCTTTTAAATAAAAAAAAAATAAAAAAAATATTTATCTCCTGCAATTTATTTATTACATAATTAGCTGAGG
Source organism: Cherax destructor (assembly GCA_009830355.1). Taxonomy (NCBI): domain Eukaryota; kingdom Metazoa; phylum Arthropoda; class Malacostraca; order Decapoda; family Parastacidae; genus Cherax; species Cherax destructor. The sequence goes on along the minus strand of WNWK01005077.1, from coordinate 108,558 downwards.
CAATTGTAGAATACTGCAAGACACCGGTGGGTCCCTACAACACGTCTTACGATATGTAACGTTTACCTTTGTTCAGTAGATTGCATTGGCCTTCGTTTTTCTTGGTGTGTTCTACCTGTCTTAATTATTAAAAGTTATTTAATATGTTCAATTTATGTAGCAATTGGTTTGAAATTAACTATATTATACCCTCTCACATCTTTCAGTTAGTCATAAGAAAAAACTATAGTCTGTTGGGTTATAGTCGAGGACCATCAGCGCGAACTGCCACTTTGCAAGCTGCCTCCAGCAAGAACCTTTGACACGGACACCCCGGATCTTCCCCCAGACTTACAAATGGCTCATACACAAAAATACCCCATAACATTTGCGAATAATATTGTGTATCACCTATCTACAACGGCAAATTAACTCACCAATAATGATGAGGTGTGATGTGTCCCACACTCAATACCTCTGGGAAGGCGAACGTCCGATGATGTTCCATTCACCTTCGTCCCTTGAACTTCCAACTCGCGTTCCAACAGAAAGATTGGCCAATTATGCTGCTTGGAACTGTCGTCTCGTCCGGAGGGTACCTCAGGATACAAGTCGTACCACTTTATGTTTGAAGAAGCTCTATAATTTAAGTAGTTCTTCAGTCCTTGTGAGTTTCTGCCGGTGTTCTGCTAAACTTGAGTGACAAGTGTTACCTCTTTGAGATTTGGTGTGTAACTGATTGCTAGCATGTCTCATCTGCCCACATTCAAATTCGAAACACTAGCTATTTCATCTAATTCTACTAATTTACCTAATCCTACTTACATTAGGTCTCTAAACGATGTTATTATCTCCTAAGATTATTATTTACTATATATAATTGCTTAAATCTGTCTAATATGACAAATATTTTATACAAGGAATATGTTAAGGGTTCCTTAAGCTTACACTATAAACATTTCCTTGGAATAATTTCCACATCCTCCCTCTAGCAAAGGCATACGCGAGGTCTAGATCAAGTCCGCCTCCCGCAAGTCCCCCCAGCGAGCTCTGGACTCAAGCGCTGTGCGACGTGTCAAGTGGCCGCTCTGGTTGAGCAGACTCTGGTCTAACTTCTCCCGTCCAGACTCTACTGCATGAACCTCGAGTGACAAGAGCTTGTTAATAGGCCTCGTGATCTCGACACCATTTGTTCTCCCCCTTATCACATCTATGCTGATTTGATTTCCTAATGGGTCTTCACCCAGTCCAAGTCACTAACACTGCTTCTGTTGCCGCAGAGTCGAGACTTTCACTCTCAGGTGTCTCCTGAAAATGAGCTGGAATCCTGCCCCCTATTATATACCCTGCTGGAGTCCTATACAGACCAATACCCTCCTTGATAGTTCTTCTAGTGGACACAAGTTCGTCCATATAATCCGCCCCTACCAAAATTCCTACATCTCTCACGTTATCTGTGGTAATGTCTTCTTCTGCCAGCCTCACGCCTTTAAACGTTGCGTGGCTGCAGCCAGACCTTTGGTAGCAATGACTTCAGGCAGCTTCCTTACTGTCAAGGCATCTACGTCTACTACAGAATAAGACCTGCTTGGGATCGACCCACCAAACCCTTCTAACATCATTTCTACCTGATTATCCGATCTCAGATTCAATTTGGCAGCTAACGTCTCTGTTATCAGAGACCTTTGTGCTCCTGCATCAAAAAACAGTAGAGTGGTAGCAGACGTCTTCCCATTCACCACCACTGCTACTACTGTGGGCAGGCCTACTGAGCCTTGAAATGGTTCACTAGGACTAACCCCTCGTGTCGGACTCATTACATTGGCTACTTCTTCGGGTTTGTCCTTATTTTCCTTTCCTTCGGAAAGCTTGGTCCTCTTGGACTGGTCTGGTGTTAGTCGGACACAACGCGTTATGATGTTTACCCTTCCTACAACCTCGACACTCGTTTAGCTTCATGGTACAGTTTCTGGCGAAGTGTTCCCCACAACACTTGAAACAGAGTCTCAATTCCCATAATCTCTGGAGCCTCTCCTCGTAAGTGGTGAAACTCGGACACTTCGAATTAACGTGTTCCCCTTCACAGAACACACACAGTCTCGCTCTGACTGTCTTAGTAGTTTCCCCCTTTGTCCCTTTGATCGAGGACTTGTGTTGGGTATAATGAGTACCGATCCTAGTAGGAGGTGTCTTAGATCTGTCTATCGAGTGTTTAGTGTGACAGCGGATTTCCCTTGACAGGTATTTTCTCCCCCTGATCCACATTCAGATGAGATAACAAATCTCCCAGCCCATCGATGATCTACTGCATCGTGAAACGGTTCGTTCTATACTTCAAATGTAATTCGTGCACCGTAGTGCTGGACAGTTTCCTTTGAATCGCCTGGCTGACTAACTACTCTGATTTACCCCAATCATGTAAATCCTTCAAGCTATTCGTCAAACTCATGACTTCAATTCGAAACTTCTCTAAGCTCCGACGGTCAGGTCGGAGCATTCTGCTCGGCATGCTGGTAATTAGTATCAGTAGTCTGGTGATGTATGACCAAATCTGAGTTGTGAACGTAGATACTGCAATTTGATAAATCCGATAAATCGTTCCTATCGTCTATCTGGGCCTTGAACTGATCCCAGAAAGCAATTTACTCTGTTAAGATTCCATCAAACGTTGGCAAATTCAAATGATGCAACCTTGGTAACACATTAGCGGGACTGTGACTACCTATGTTCCCTATAGTGTTTGTTACCACACTCGGCATACTAGCCTTTAATGTTTTTAATTTATCCTTGTACTCATTCATCTCCTGATAATCCTCATCATCTCTAAAGAATTCATCCTGAGCTTAAGACTATTATGGGGTTCATCATCCACAATATCCTGTTGCTCATATTCTGAGAATGCTCGCTCGTAAGCCTCCCATTTTTCTCTTAAAAGCTTCAAGCAGTCTTGGAGTCTACGTTACTGACTAGTAGCCTTACATCTGTTACGTGTTCTGTTCAAATGTCCTTTACATGCAGACACTGATCGCTTTAATTTTGCTAGCACTGTAATCCAGCGTATGTATCAATGAATAATAATGTAATAGCTTAATACAACACAACTGAGTGAATAAGTAGATCCTAGCCTAGTACTATAACGGTGGGAACTAGTGTATACTATAGCCTAAATCTGACTTGTGATTTACTATGATAAATTTACACGCTAACTAGCCTACCTGGCCTCACTATAAATTGCAAAATAGATTTAATTTACAAGCTTGACTAGCCTACCTGGCCTGCCTATAAATTGTAAAATAGATTTAATTTACAAGCTTGACTAGCCTACCTGGCTTGTCTGTAAATTGCAAAATATACTTAATTTACAAGCTTGACTAGCCTAATTTTCTTGCCTGTAAATTGCAAACGTCTGTGTATAGGTAGCTCAATCTAACTTAATTAATCTGTTGCGCGTAACAGTAGCCTAGCTAAATTGAGACCTGTCTATTAACTAGCTATGATACATCCTCGTTCAAAGAACCAAGAAATGTTGGGTTATAGGCGAGGACCATCAGCGCGAACTGCCACTTTGCAATCTGCCTGCAGCAAGAACCGTTGACACGGACACCCCGGGTCTTCTCCCAGACCATTTCTCACACCATTTCTATCTTGAAAATCAATTTCACTGGTCGATTTCTTTCCCTTCAGTATCAGCCTATTCTCAGAAAATTTGTTTGATGATATTTTCAATCTCTTCTTTCTCTCTCTGCTGTCTTCAATCGTATGTCCTCTCTTCGCTCTCCTAAATCCCATAGATAAAAGCTGACTTCTCATTCACATTCCATTAACTTTCCCTCTGCGTCTTTGGGTCCCATTTAAACATAGCCAATGCCTCCCTTACCATTTCCTGAATCTCCTGGTGACTGGATCTCGCCTCTGCAGGGCGCCTATCACCGTCTTTGCCTACACTCACTGCTGTCCGTGTGCCCAACAGCATACTCTGTCATTTCAGCAGAGCCTTCAACACAGGATGGATGTGGGCGGCCTTACTGTTATGTACAAGACCAAGATTGTCAAAGTACCACACTTGGCTCCACTTTGAGAACAGCGGAAAAGCTTCTATACCACAACACGGTCAGAAAGCAGCAGCTTCACTCTGGCTGTACCCTTCTCCAGAACATCACTTCATTTGAGATCATTTATCACCAGGATGACTCGAGTCTGTAACACATTCGTACAGCATTATGATGTCGACGAGATAAAGTCAGTTGATCAAATGAAAATGCTGGCCCACAGATGGCTCCAAGTTCATCCTTTTCCCTACTTGTATGTTTCATAACAATAAAAATGCTTTCAAATTAGCTGATGTAGGTAACAGCTCTTAGCTTGTCAACAAAGTTAGGAATTCTTAACTTGAAAATAGCTTGTCAATAAAGTTAGGGATCCTTAACCTTACCTTGTCAAACCCTGAGTAAAAAAGAGAGAGAGAGAGAGAGAAAGAGAGCGGAGAGAGAGACGAGAGAGAGCGTGTGTGTGTGTGTGTGTGTGTGTTTCTAGGATCGATTCATAGCTCCTGGACCCGTCTCTTCACTGATCGCTACTAGGTCCTTTCTCCCTTCTCCATGACCTTTATCAGACCTCGTCTTAAAACTATGTGTAGTTCCTGATAGACTATTCCACTTCCTGACAACTCTATGACTGAAGAAATACTTCCCAACATGCTGTTGACTCATGTGAGTCTTCAACTTCCAATTGTGACCCCTTGTTTCTATGTCCCATCTCTGGAACACCCTTTCTCTGTCCACGTTGTCAATTCCTTGCAGTGTTTTGTATGTCGTTACCATGTCTCCCTTAACTCTCCTGTCCTCCAGTGTCGTCAGGCCGATTTCCTTAAACTTTCTTTGTAGGACATTTCCTTTAGCTCTGGAACTAATCTTGTTGCAAACCTTTGCACTTTCTCTAATTTCTTAACGTGCTTGAACAGGTGTGTTTTCCAGACTGGTGCTGCATACTCCAGTATGGGCCTGACGTACACAGTGTACAGAGTCTTGAACGATTCCTTACTGAGGTATCGGAACGCTATTCTCAGGTTTGCCTGGCGCCCATTTGCTGCAGCAATTATTCAGTGGTTCACTCTCTTCCTGCTCCAAGAGCTTTATCGTCAGGGGCGGATCTACAATTAAACTAATGAAGCTTTAGGGCCTCTAATCCCCGAGGGGCCACAGAAGCGAGTTTGGTCCATATTGCTTAAAATTTTTGGGTCTACTGCATGAGACGGGCTTTTCAAAAAATAATAATATAGTGTAATTCAATACAAAGGTTAAAATAAAAGTTAAAAGGATATTAAAGCATTATGTAGGTCAGCCGTAAACAAGAAAAAACTTTCAAATTAAGTATTTTTTTTTCTAAATACATTTAATATGAAGCATAGGAATTTTTTATTCACACACCAGTGACTTTGACACGAGAGATAATACAGTACAGCAATTTTAATCAAAATCTGAGATGTAGTGGGTAAGTTTTTAACAAATTTGTGGTGATATGTGATGGAACAGCCCTATTGAAGAAGAGAACAGTGGTTGCCCAGACCTAGTTGCTGCTTGCGAGGGGCCCTCAAAACACCTCAAGCTTCAGGACCCACAAAATGTAGGTCCGTCACTGTTTATCGTACCTCTTTTTAAAACTATGTATGAGTCCTTCCTCCACTACGTCACTCTCCAGACTGTTCCACTTCCTGACAACACTAACATCCACATAACTCATCTCAGTTTTCAACTTCCAGTTGTTTTCCATTGTTGCTGTGTCCCAACTCTGGAACATTCTGCCCCTTCCATATTGTCAATTCCTCTCATTATTTTATATGTCGTTATCATGTCCTTCCTGTCCTGTAGTGTCGTCAGATCAAGTTCCATTAACATCTCTTTATAACTGGAGTATACCTGGAGGATGTTTCGGGGGTCAACGCCCAGACGACCCGGTCCATGACCTGGCCCTTAGGTGAATCAGGGCCTGATCAACGAAGCTGTTTCTACTGGCCCCACACAAACCGCAGTCCGGTTGCTGGGAAACTAAGTTCAGATGCCTGTCCAGATTCCTCTTGAAGCTGGTCTATTGGTAATTTCCCTTTTGTATGCTGTAAAAAATATACTACAGAAATAATTGAAATTAGAAACTTAGCACTTTCATGCGCTATCTCTTAGCATACTCATGGTTCACCTATTTTTCATTGGGGTAAATGTTCCACCGCCTGCTGAGTTTTTTGCTTTCGTATGAAGTGATTTCGTGTGCAGATTTGTGACTAGTCCCTCTAAGATTTTCCAAGTGTATATTATCATGTATCTTTCTTGTATCTTTCATAGGACATTCTCCCTTAGATCTGGAACTAGTCTTGTTGCAAACTTTTGCACTTTCTCTAATTTCTTGACAGGCTTGACAAGGTGTGCGTTCCATACTGCTGCTGCATACTCCACATGGGCCTTGAGTGAGGTTTGCAGCCTTTGGCCGCCCCTGTCATGTACTCTGTCCGTAGTCTTGTGTGGCCGCCCCTGTCATGTACTCTGTCCGTAGTCTTGTTTGGCCGCCCCTGTCATGTACTCTGTCCGTAGTCTTGTGTGGCCGCCCCTGTCATGTACTCTGTCCGTAGTCTTGTTTGGCTTTCCCCAACCTTCATGATTTTGCACTTGGTGAGCTTAAACTCCAGGAACCATTTGCTAGACCAGGTTTGCAGCCTGTCCAGATCCCTTTGTAGTCCTGGCTGCTCCTCATCTGCTTGTATTCTTCCCACTAACATCACATCGTCTGCAAACAGGTTCACCTATGAATCTATCACTTCCGTCATGTCATTCACATATACCAGAAACTGCACCAGCCACAGGACTGACCCTTGGGACGCCCCACTCGTCTCATTCGCCCACTCTGACACCTTGTCATCTACCTTCACTCGTTGTTTCCTTCCTCTAAGGTATTCTCTGATCTATTGCAGTACCTTTCCTGTTATTCCTGCCTGCTCCTATAGCTTTTGCACAAATCTTTTGTGCGGAATTGTGTAAAAAGATTGATTTAAGTTCAAGAAAATGTAGTCTTCAGACCTTCCTCCCTCCCTCCCTCCCTCCCTCCCTCTCCCTCTCCCTCTCCCTCTCTCTCCCTCCCTCTCTCTCTCTCTCTCTCTCTCTCTCTCTCTCTCTCTCTCTCTCTCTCCTGTTACCTTGTCAAAATACTACAGTTGGTTTGTGCCACAGGATTCACCCCCTTCCCCTGAATCCGTGCTGTTTATAGTGTATAAGCTCATTCATTCTAGGTGCTCCAGCACTCATCTACTGATAATCTTCTCCATGACTTTACTTACTGGTGCAGTGGTTCTTAACCTTGTTGGAGGTACTGAACCCCGCAAGGTTCATCCGGGCATTCACCGAACCCTTCGTAATTGGAAAAATGAAATATGATTTCAATCAAAACTGTAAACCAATGTAACTTTTGCTGTTGCCTTTCAGAGACAAGCTCAGAAATGCGCGGCTTCACCTTGGCAAGTGCCACTCTCACTTTGGCAAGTGCCACTCTCACCTTGACAAGTGCCACTCTCACCTTGACAAGTGCCACTCTCATATCATTTTCGCAACAAAGTCTGTTCCTTTTCTTCGTGTTGATGTCTTCCATCCTGGAAAAGGAATGCTGGCAAAGACACGTTGTAACAAACGGCGTGAGTATCTCAAGGGGTTTCTTAGCAGTAAGACGCTACGCTACGATTTGGTGACACCAAAACTTTGAGAGCGTTGTTGTTCTGAAGAGTTGCTGTTGAACCTGACGCTGCTAAAGTTCAATGATTTCGTCGAGGTATTCATCATTGACATCTGGTGTGGCAACACTGAACGTGAACGGGTGTCTCACCCATGCTGGATGTCTCTCTGGTGGGAAAGCATCCGTGAGAGACTTTGCGAGCTCATCTAAGTCCATGGCAATTGTGTGATTCAGTTCTCCGGGTTCAGAAAACTCTCCGATTCCAGACACTTCTTTCATCTTACACAGTAGTCAATAACAGTAGCTTTTTTTTTTAAAAGTCTTCAGATTTTCTTCCGCTTCCATGATATTGACTCCACCGCCCAGCATCTGTCGATTGAGATGATTGAGAGCATCGAAGATATCGGCCATGTACGCCAAAATGAGAATTAACTCAGAATTTTCGAAGCAATCTGCATGACAATGTTGGTGATCTCGCAAAAACAAGACTAATTCCACACGCAAGGCAAAAACACGCCTTTCCCCGGGCTAACCACCGAACGTTAGAATGGTACAGAAGTACCTCGAATTCAGAGCCCATTTCATTACACAACTCTTTGAAAATGCTGTGCTACATAGCACTATTTCGCACGTAGTTCACACATTCCACTACAATTTCCAATACTTCTGCCAGTTTTGGAGGCAAAGTTTTTGTTGCCACTGCATGCCCGTGCAGAACACAGTGCTTAACGATGATGTGTGGTGCATCGGCTTTCACCAGCGCTCCAAAGCCAGAGTTTCGTCCCAGCAGGACTCGAGCTCCGTCTGAACAAATTGCAGAAACAATATTCCACGAAAGATCGTTGTCTCTGAAGAAGTCATCCACAAGTTTCTTCACGTCGGCTGCCTTGGTTGTTGTTGTGAGAGGCTTACAATATAAAGGATCTTCCTTTATCATGTCGTTTATCACATAGCGCACGAATACAACAAACTTGCTTGTGTGTGTGTACTCACCTAGTTGTGGTTGCAGGGGTCGATTCATAGCTCCTGGCCCCGCCTCTTCACTGGCTGCTACTGGGTCACTCTCCCTGCGCCATGAGCTTTGTCATACCTCTTCTTAAAGCTATGTATGGAACCTGCCTCCACTACATCGCTTCCCAAACTATTCCACTTCCCGACCACTCTGTGACTGAAGAAATACTTCCTAACATCTCTGTGATTCATCTGAGTCTTCAACTTCCAACTGTGTCCCCTTGTTGTTGTGTCCCATCTCTGGAACATTCTGTCTCTGTCCACTTTGTCAATTCCTCTCAGTATCTTATATGTTGTTATCATGTCCCCCCTATCTCTCCTGTCCTCCAGTGTCGTCAGGTCGATTTCCCTTAACCTCTCCTCGTAGGACATACCCCTTAGCTCCGGGACTTGTCTTGTTGCAAACATTTGCACTTTCTCGAGCTTCTTTACGTGCTTGGCTAGATGCGGGTTCCAAACTGGTGCTGCATACTCCAGTATGGGCCTAACGTCAATCGGCCTATGTCAATGCTAAGTGCACATTGTCGTATTGCACTAACTACAATACGACAATAACATGAAAAAACAAATCTGAACAAAAGTTGTTGTACAACCACATCAAGAGGAAAACAACAGTCAAGGACCAAGTAATTAGGCTGAGGAAGGAAGGAAGAATCCAAGAAACGACCAAGAGGTATGTGAGTAGCTCAGCATGAGATTTATGTAGGTATTTTTAGTGGAGACATAAAAGCTTCCAGCAAACTGGGATGGTAGGATACACCAACAAGTCCTGGACACAGTACACACAACAGAGGAGGAGGCTAAGAAACTGCTAAGCTAACTTAATACCTCAAAAACGGTGGGCCCAGACAACATCTCTCCATGGGTCTTGAAAGAGGGTGCAGATGAACTATTTGTGCCATTAACGAAACTCTAACAAATCTATCGTAATGGGGCAACTACCTGAAGTGTGGGAAACAGCGAATGTAGTCCCATTTTTTTTAAGAAAGGATACAGCAGCAGCATTACACTAGTACAGTGGTTCTTAACCTGGGTTCGATCGAACCCCAAGGGTTCGGTGAGTCAGTCTCAGGGGTACGGCGGAGGTCACACACACACACACACACGTGTGTGTGTGTGTGTGTGTGCCTGACAAGTGGAAAAGGGCTAATGTAATAGATATTTACAAGGCAGGTGACAGGTCCTTAGTTTCGCACTATAGACCAATAAGCCTTACCTCCACAGTTGGTAAATTTATGGAATCAATAATTGCAGAGGCAATTCGTAGCCATCATGAAAGGCATAAATTGATTAATGAATCTCAACACGGTTTTACAAAGGGGCGTTCCTGTCCAACGAATTTACTTACTTTTTTCACTAAGGTGTTTGAGGAGGTAGATCATGGTAATGAATATGATATTGTGTATATGGACTTCAGTAAGGCTTTCGATAAAGTTCCACATACATCAAAGGCTATTGAGGAAACTTAAGGCACACGGAATAGGAGGATAAATTTTTTCCTGGGTAGAGGCATGGTTGACAAATAGGCGGCAGAGAGTTTGCATAAATGGGGAGAAATCAGAATGGGGGCACGTCTCAAGCGGTGTCCCACAGGGGTCAGTTTTGGGCCCCCTGTTGTTTACAATTTACGTAAACGACATAGATGAGGGAATAAATAGCAACATAAGCAAATTTGCTGATGAGACCAAAATAGGCCGTCCAATTCATTCTAATGAGGACATTAGAGCACTCCAGGATGATTTGAATAGACTGATGCAGTGGTCGGAGAAGTGGCAGATGCAGTTTAATGTAGACAAATGCAAAGTTCTAAATGTTGGACAGGACAATAACAATGCCACATATAAACTGAATAATGTAGATCTTAATACTTGTGATTGCGAGAAGGATTTAGGAGTTATGGTTAGCAGTAATCTGAAACCAAGACAACAGTGCATAAGTGTTCGCAATGAAGCTAACAGAATCCTTGGCTTCATATCAAGAAGTATAAATAATAGAAGTCCTCAGGTTATTCTTCAACTCTATATATCTGTGGATATGCCTCATTTAGATTATGCTGCACAGTTCTGGTCACCGTATTACAGATTGGCTATAAATGCACTGGAAAACGTACAGAGGAGGATGACAAAGTTGATCCCATGTATCAGAAATCTTCCCTATGAGGATAGGGTAGAATTAGGGGAGATATGATTGAGGTCTATAAATGGAAAACAGGAATAAATAAAGGGGATGTAAATAGCGTGCTGAAAATATCCAGCCAAGACAGGACTCGCAGCAATGGTTTCAAGTTGGAAATGTTCAGATTCAGGAAGGATATATGGAAAGCATTGGTTTGTAATAAATGCACTGGAAAACTACAGAGAGGATGACAAAGTTGATCCCATGTATCAGAAATCTTCCCTATGAGGATAGGGTAGAATTAGGGGAGATATGATTGAGGTCTATAAATGGAAAACAGGAATAAATAAAGGGGATTAAATAGCGTGCTGAAAATATCCACCAAGACAGGACTCGCATAATGGTTTCAAGTTGGAAAAGTTCAGATTCAGGAAGGATATAGGAAAGCACTGGTTTGGTAATAGAGTTGTGGATGAGTGGAACAAACTCCCGAGTACCGTCATAGATGCTAAGACGTTGTGTAGTTTTAAAAATAGGTTAGATAAATACATGAGTGGGTGTGAGTTGGACCTGACTAGCTTGTGCTACTAGGTCAGATGCCTAATTTCTTAAGTGGAAGTGACCTGACTACCTGGAGTTTACCTGGAGAAGGTTAGCTCCAGGTGGTCGAGTCTAAGCCGGTGAGTGATGGACCTGCCTCGCATGGGTCAGTAGGCCTGCTGCAGTGTTCCTTTTTTTCTTATGGTCTTACTTGTTGGCATATTCCTTGTTGGTGTACCACCCCTATTCTGACTTCCCAGAGTAAATACTTCCTTAGATCTCATGTTGAGCTCCTCACATACTTCTTGAACGTTTCTGTGAGCTCCCCACCTTCCTTCCTCAGCTTCATTGCCAGGTCTTGGACTGTTGTCTTCCAAATGATGTGGCTATGCAACAGCTTCGGGTCAGACTTGACTTTCGATGCTATGTCGATTTCGTACTGCCACTGAGCCTCCCTTCTTATCTGTGCATACTCGTTTCTGGCTCTTCGACTAATCTCTTTATATTCCTGGGTTGTTGCATGCAAAGAGTATGTAACCTTTATTCGGAGCATGTTAAACACACCCACATAGGCTCCCCTCCAACCAGCGAACCATCGTTAAGGGTTTGGCGATGGGGCCCCATCATCAAATCAACGACTCGGTTCAGACAATTAAAATGCGAGTTTAACCATGACAAAGGTGACGTGGATACCACTCGCAGTTTGTCATTGGAATTCCTGCATAGAGCTGGTTGTGGAAAGATGTCTGTCTTTTGGCTGCTGTTTAGCCTTGACAACTGTGGCGTGCACTAATACTACTCTGTCTGTATATAGTGTACATATGTGTAAAAAAAACTTTTCTATTTACTTGGTGAAGGAAAAGACAAAAGTCTTATATATTAATCTAACTGCTTGGTGAAGGAAATACAAATTCAAAGCATTTTCTACTGTGTTTCTTTGCTCCAAGCTCCCTTTTACACTCAGGTTAACAGGCCATTGAACCTGAGGTTGTAATATGGGTCATTTGTCTTCTGTATTTTTTCCATTCTCTAGTGCACTTAGTTTTTGCCTCTCTACATCTTTGTGTAAACCAAGAGCTCATTCTGGTCTTCCCATTATTTCTGTTGCCCTTGGGAACAAACCTTTCCTCTGTCTCCTTACATTTTTTTTGTTACTTAGTCCATCATTTCGTTTACTAACTTTCCTACCAATTTTTTTTCCCACTGAAGCTCCTGCAGGAAGTTCCTCATACCTATATAGTACCACCTTTTGTAGTTTGGCTTTTCCCATCCTACTCCTGTTACCCACTCCACTTGTAACTACTGTGTATTCAAAGCTCATAAACACATGATCACTAGTTCCAAGGGGCCTTTTATATGTGATGTCCTCAATGTCCGAGCTACTCAGGGTGAGCACGAGGTCCAGTCTTGCTGGTTTATCCTCACCTCTCTCTCTGGTAGTGTCCCTAACATGTTGATGCATGAGGATTTCCAGTACCACATCCATCATCTTGGCTCTCCATGTTTCGGGACCCCCATGTGGCTCCAGGTTTTCCCAATCAGTCTCTTTGTGGTTGAAATCGCCCATAACTAGTCACTTTGCTCTACCTGTGTGAGCTCTCCTAGTCACCTCATCTAGTGTCCACCATTGCTCTGTTGCTCTCTTCAAATTCTTCTATTGGCCTCCTGCAGTTCTGTGGATTGTTATACATCACTGCAATGACTGTCTTTTGTTCCCCAAACTGAAATGTACCTACTATGTAGTCCCTATGTGTATGCGTGTTTGTGTGTGTCTGTGTAGGTGTATGGACGTGTTTGTTGGAGGGAGGGAGTGGGGGACGGATATTGGGAGGGGGGAGAAGGATAGAGAGTGGATTGGTAGAGAGATGGGGGAAACTATAAGGGAGTAAGGGCAGAGAGGGAGGAAAGGAAGAGAGAAAGGCAAAGGGGGGAGAGAGGGAGAAATATAGGGAGGGTAAAGGGGAGGAGGAACAGGAGGATAATTATGTACTTTACATATAAAACACCTTATAACCAGACATATGAATACATATGTCTGGTATTCATATGTCTGGTAGTCATATTCAGTTGTGTCAAACAACACAAACGTATGATGAGGGATGAATAGGATAATAGTACCACGTTCCAGTAACTTCGATTTAGCTAATAACGAAGATACTAGCATGGTAGTAGTATTAAAATGATGAAATACGTACTAGATATCGTGACAGTGTAAGAGAGAGTGTGAGAGTGTATGAGAGTGTGAGAGTGTATGAGAGTGTGAGAGAAACTGGGTGAGTCGGTCACTGGTTGAGTCGAGTCTTAGAGTTACCTGGAGCTCACTCATACACACATATATACTTATTTGTATATATCTGCATTATTGTAATTACTGACATTGTACCTGATGGTACTTCAGAGTCATTTCGATATATGTGCCCTCAGCACAGTCTTATTATATATGAGAGCAGTGTAGGAGCTAACCTACTAATTAATATCTTGAACATATTTGTATTTGATTTACTTTGCTACCCTAGATTTTCTCACTTTGATAATAAACATTTTAAATATATTTCTTTAGTTAGTATCCTCGCAGTTGGGATCCCATGGAGATATTGATAATATATCGGATAACTGGACCAGGATACTGACTTTGTTGCAAAAGCTCAATAACAGGCTGGATTCTAGAAGGGCTATCCTTTCTAGTGTTCACTGGAGATGTCTATTACTAATAGATATTGTGTCATTTTGTAACATCATGCTTTGAAAGTATTTTAATTGGGAAAATGTAAGACATTAGGAGATTACTTGATGTTGTATCTCAAGACAGATGTTGGATTGTTTGCCGATGTCTTCATGGAGTGGCGTAAAACGCTCAAAGATATTTACAAACTCGATGTTAGTAATTACATTAGTTTACCTTCTTTCAGTTGGGATGCATTCCTCTTAAAAACTAATGTGAAATTAGACATGATATATTCCCATCAACTATATGATCTGATTAAAAGGAATCTCAGAGGGGAGTTCGCATGTGCAGTTAATCAGTATACTAAAGCAGATAACCCTTTAATTAATCGCAATTGATGTTGAAAGCGGAATGGGCACCCACATTTTATATCTAGATTTTAATTCTCTCTACGCCAGTGCTATGGTAGAAGCTCTCCCACAGAATGTTATAAGAACATTAACGAATGAGGAGCAGAATGCTTTTCTCGATGTGGGATTAAGTAATGTTTGGTATGAGGGTGAAAAGGGGTATTGGATAGAATGTGATACCAAATCTGTGAACCCTGAGGTAGCTAGACGCACAGATGAACTCCCCTTGATATTGTCACACATGAATATATCAGAAGAGATGTTATCTCCTTATTGTGAATCTGTTTTGGGAAATGAAGGTAGAAAGAAGGTAGAAAAATTATTTGATCAGTTTAGAATTGCTTCAGTTATTAATGGAACTTGGGTTAGAGATTGAAAAGGTTCATGCAGTATATGAATACACTCAATCAAAATTTTTAGAACCTTTCATAACAACTAATATCGCGCAAAGAACAGCCACTCAATGTCCCATCAAGTCAAAAGCATTCAAATTAACCAATAATGCCATTTATGGCAAATCATTACTTAACATTACAAAGTATGCTGAGACTTATAGTTTATTTTTTTATTAACGCATCACCAGTTTCCCCACCAAGGCAGGGTGGCCCGACAAAGAAAAACTTTCATCATCATTCACTCCATCACTGTCTTGCCAGAAGGGTGCTTTACACTACAGTTATAAAACTGCAACATTAACACCCCTCCTTCAGAGTGCCGGCACTGTACTTCCCATCTCCAGGAATCAAGTCCGGCCTGCCGGTTTCCCTGAACCCTTCATAAATGTTACCTTGCTTACACTCCAACAGCACGTCAAGTCCTAAAAACCATTTGTCTCCATTCGCTCCTATCTAACACGCTCACGCACGCTTGTTGGAAGTCTGAGCCCCTTGCACACAAAACCTCCTTTACCCCTCCCTCCAACCTTTTCTAGGCCGACCCCTAACCTGCCTTCCCTCCACTACAGATTTATACACTCTCGAAGTCATTCTATTTTGTTCCATCCTCTCTACATGTCCAAACCATCTCAACAACACCTCCTCAGCTCTCTGGATAATAGTTTTGGTAATCCTACACCTCCTCCTAATCTCCAAACTACGGATTCTCTGCATTATATTCACACCACACATTGCCCTCAGACATGACATCTCCACTGCCTCCAGCCTTCTCCTTGTTGCAACATTCACAACCCATGTCTCACACCCATACAAGAGTGTTGGTATAACTATACTCTCATACATTCCCCTCTTTGCTTTCATGGATAAAGTTCTTTGTCTCCACAAGCTCCTCAGTGCACCACTCGCCTTTTTCCCCTCATTAATTCTATGATTCATCTCATCCTTCATATATTCATCTGCTGACACATCCACTCCAAATATCTGAACACATTCACCTCCTCCATACTCTCACTCTCCAATCTGATATCCAATCCTCCATTATCTATTTTTTTTGTTATCCTCATCACCTTACTCTTTCCTATATTCACATTTAGTTTCCTTCTTTTACATACCCTACCAAACTCATCCACCAACCTCTGCAACTTCTCTTCAGAATCCCCCAAAAGCACAGTGTTGTCAGCAAAGAGCAACTGTGACAACTCCCACTTTGTGTTAGATTCTTTATCTTTTAACCCCACACCTCTTGCCAACACCCGAGCATTCACTTCTCTTACAACCCCATCTATAAATATATTAAACAACCACGGTGACATCACACATCCTTGTCTAAGGTCTACTTTTACTGGGAAATAATCTCCCTCTCGCCTACATACTCTAACCTGAGCCTCACTATCCTCGTAAAAACTTTTCCCCGTTTTCAATAACCTTCCTCCTATTCCATACATTTGGAACATCTGCCACATTGCCTCCCTATCAACCCTATCATATGCCTTTTCCAAATCCATAAATGCCACAAACACCTCTTTACCCTTATCTAAATATTGTTCACCTATATGTTTCACTGCAAACACTTGGTCTACACATCCCCTACCCTTCCTAAAGCCTCCTTGTTCATCCGCTATCCTGCTATCCGTGTTACTCCTAATTCTTTCAATAATAACTCTACCATACACTTTACTAGGTATACTCGACAGACTTATTCCCCTTTGCCTTTATACAAAGGAACTATGCACACTCTGCCAATCCCTAGGTACCTTACCCTCTTCCATACATTTATTAAATAAAAACAATAACCAATCTAAAACTATATCCCCACCTGCCTTTAACATTTCTATCTTTAACCCATCAATCCCAGCTGCCTTACCCCCTTTCATTCTACCCACTGCCTTACGAACTTCCCCCACACTCACAACTGGTTCTTCCTCACTCCTATAAGATGTTATTCCTCCTTGCCCTATACACGAAATCACAGCTTCCCTATCTTCATCAACATTTAACAATTCCTCAAAATATTCCCTCCATCTTCCTGATACCTCTAACTCTCGATTTAATAACTCTCCTCTTCTATTTTTAACCGACAAATCAATAATGAGAAAGGATTTATTAAAGCTGCCAAATATCCTTTTCCTTAAAAATATCACACATTTGAATCAAGATAGAGTGATTTGTACATTCAACAAAGCGAAATTAAAAGTCGAACAACCTCTTTATCTCTGTTTTCAAATTCTTGAGTTTGCCAAAAAGAAATTATACTATTTTTGGTACAAAGTTTTAAAACAACATTATGGTGATTATGTAAGTCTTTTGAATACAGATACTGATTCCTATATTTTTAGTTTGAAATGTAAGGATTTGTATACTGAATTAAAAAGAGATTTTTCAGTCCTGATCATCCCTTGTGTGATAATAGTAGGAAAGGAGAATTAGGTTTATTGAAATCTGAAATGTGCGATTATAATAATAGTGAATTGGTAGCTCTGAAAGCTAAAATGTACTCTGTATTATTATTATTAATCAAATAGATGTAAATGTACTCTGTAAAGATTGCTGGAAGATCAAATACTGTCAGCAGAGCCAAGGGTATTCCATCCCATTTCAGGCCATTATTAACTCATGCAAGATATAAGAATGTTTTAAGAAATGTAGATAAGGAATTATTTACTTGTAAGTCTATAAGTAACGTAAAAGGTGAAATATGTAGAGTAAAGATTAAAAAGAGAGGCTTGTCAGCCTTTGATGATAAAAGGATCACTTGGATGCCAAGAAATCCTTGGCTTATGGACACCCTGATATTCCACCATCTAAACGTAGCACAATAGAGTGATCTCACAATGAAAGAGTGGAACTTTTTAATCTGTTTCCAGAAAACATGGAAAATGTATATATAAATTATTGAACTGAAGACCCGTATGAGGGCTTTTTATTGTATTACCAGAAATTTGTAAAATGTATTGTATAATAAATAAAATGAAGAAAAAATGTTGTGTATTAGTTTTATCTTGTGTTTACTTCATTTAACAAGATGAAAAATAGCTTTGTTCATTTAAGGGGTAAGATACCTGCTCAATCCTGTTGTTCTCTCATGAATTAATTAATTTATCTATAACTTCCCCTTAAGTTAAAAGAATTAAAAATGAATGACGCCACTGGTGTGACGTCATACCTGTCTTGTACTCCTGTACTTTTAGCTCATTTTAACTTAGAGAAAATAATATTACCCAGTGACGTCACTGGTGGGGTGTGACCTCACACCTCTCTTGATTCAACTTGTTGTTGTGATTATGTCATGTATAAGATTGGTGAATATGTCTTAGTGATTATGATATGTCTTAGTTGGAGGTGTATGTCTTAGTTGTGATTATGTCATGTATAGGTTTGTTGATGTCTCATGTGTTAGTTGAAGGTGTTCAAATGACGAATGACAGTGATTTGAAGGTTAAGTTAGGTTGGGTTAAATGTTATTTAGGTTAGGTTAAATGTTGTCAGGGAAACGCCTTCCCCTGAACAAAATATTGATGGAAAAATTAATAAATAATAGTAAACCGAAGGATATTTATAATAAGATGGTTTTTTCTGGATTTTAATATAAAATTAAATAGAAATAAAAAAGAAATATATCCGTTGTGGTTCAGGTCTGTTGGTGAGACAGGAGGTAATAACCGGAGAGGGGGAGAATAGATGATGGTTGTCTCTCTGTAGGTGGTATGTCTCCGTAGTAGATGGTGAATCTCCTGGGACCACGAGGTTGAAATACCACACTGTAGGTATCCAAAGGTAGATGAGATCTTCTGCAACACCCTCTAACGCACACAAGTTAGAAACTAGAGAGGAGTTGTTGTGGAATTCCCGTTAAGTCCAGGGAAAATCTTGCTCGTAAGTCATGCGTCTGTCCTGGAGAACCAGTCCAGCGGCAGAGCTGATAATAAAGAAAATATTCTGGTTACCATAAGTCTTAAAACATTTAAGATAGAAAAAGGTGTTTCAAGATGACCAAGTCACTACTGGTAACCAAAGAAAACATAATAATCAAACAAAAGAAGAGTGAAGGTGAAGTGACTTTCCACTCTCCAACCGACACCAGGTAAGAGTCATACTACCAGGAGTAGAAAGTAAAAACCCTCAGACAACCGGGAACAAGAGTTTAGCTCCAGCCCGCTAGATGGAATTGCTGGCTGTAACTCGTTAATAATGCTCCCGGCTGACTGAACAACCATTACCTTATTTACAACTACTTTTCCCTCACAATACCCCCCTTCCAAAACTTATGGTCGGAGGCAATAAGTTAACACCAGAGGGAAAAGTATTAGGTATGTGACCTCGGCTCCGCCAATCTGCAAAGTGGGTACGAGAGCACGAGATACCAAGCTTAAGATTTGTATGATATTGTGGCATAACATTCCTTCTCCACTGAGGAGTATATGTGCCATCAAATATTTCAGTGGCTTGCTTGGAAATTGAGACTTTTAGTTCCACCTTTTTGAAAGTAAGGTAGACAAGCTGGACAGGCTTTACAGAATTTATAAATGTCGGAAGACATCCCCGGCCAGTAGTACAATTCTCTGATCGTGTCTAAGGTCCTCCGACGTGTAATATGGCCTGAGACTGTTTCTTCATGCGTACTTCTTATAATAGTCTTACGACAATCCCTGGGGATGACCAATAGACTTCTTCCAACATAGTTGGGATTGTCAGAGGTTATTATAGTCCTGTATAAAAGATTACCCTTGAACTCAAATTTGTAAGTAAGGTTATTTCTTTTAAATGTTGCCATTTAATGTTAGCATTCGAGTTTTCTCTAGGGAAGGACAAGTCTTCTGGAGATCTTCCAAATCTAGGTGGGACAGCTCAATAGGTTTTCCTTTGGAAAGTACAAAAGGATGGTTTGGTTTTACCTTAGATTGAGCTCTGGTAAGGACGTTAATCGAGTCCAGTTGTGTGGAAGATTCAGTCACCTGTGGTATTTCCTCAGTTTCTGTGCAGGTTGGTTTAAATGACAGCTTCTCTAAGGTTTTTCCAGGAGTTTCATGATTATCCGAACTCGGAGTTGAGTTATCCTGATTAATCACTTCTGGAGATTCTAGGGAAGAAACAGAAGTATAAAGTTTATCTTTTCCGGAATCATTTGAAAACCTTACACAGTCTAATTCAGATGGGAAGGTCGCCCCTTCTATGTTCCCAACCAAAACAGAACAAGTTATTGGGGCCACCACTGCTTCTACCCAACCAGTAAACCATTTGCAGTTAATGAAACATCTGAGAGTAGGAAACTAATCACTTCTTCCTAAGTAGTCAGTTAATTTAGTACTTTTATACCGGGTTGAATCTAAGTTAGGAAAGAGTTTACTCGAAATAACAATGCAAGAACACCCAGTATCTCTAAGAATGGTGGATACCTTCATGCCATTAACAGTACCTTCACTAAAAGGTGCTTTAATATTAGCTTCGGTGAAACATGTTCCAATATTCTCACCTTTTTTCTTGGGACAGTCTGGACGTCTGTGTCCCAATTCGTTACAGTTATAACATTTTACTGGAAATTTCTCAGAGGAAAATGGTTTGGATAACTCAGATTGTTTAGGCTCAACAGATGTATATCTACTACGCTCCTTAGGTAGTTATTATGAGCGCAGGCATATATATCTGCAACGTGTGCCATTTCAGAAGCTGTGTGCACGTCACGTTCCTTAATAAAGATCCGCAAGTCAGAGTTAACAGAAGAGAAATTGGTCTCTTACCATCAGGTCGCGTAATGAATCAAAGTCATGATCAACTTCGGCACTATCAATCCAACAATCAAACAATCTGAAAAGTGTTGTCAGATACTGCATATAATTCTGATTGGGGGATATTTTAGTGTGCCGAAACTCAGACCTGTAATGGTGGGTGGTCTTCTTGAAAGCGTGTAAGATAGCTTTCTTAAGTAGAGGATAATCAGTGATTACGTCAGCTGGTAAGGTGGAATATACGTTTAAAGCTGTACCTGATAGAAGTAATCCAAGCCTTGTAGCCCAAGAATCTGAGGGCCACTCAGAGTGTGGCAGTGTTCTCGAATCTGGTGATATATGCCGCGATGTCATCCTGCTCTGTGAAAGGTGGAATTTGAGGCATCCTAATATTTGATTCGTGGGTAGGGTATTCTAGTACCCCTTCATCTATTTTATGCTTAGATAGCTCTACCTTCTTGGCTTCCAATTCCAGCCTTAACTATTCTAACTCCCTCTGCTTTGACTTTTCAATCTCCTTCATCCTGAAGGCTACTTCCCTTGCCTGAACTCTGTCTTCTCTAGCAACCCTCTCCTGTTCTCTTTTGTCCTCACGAGCAATCCTTTCATTTTCTCGTGCTATTCTTTCCTGTTCCTTTTTCTCTTCTCGAGCTAGTCTTTCCTGTTCCTTTTTCTCTTCTATAGCTAGTCTTTCCTGTTTTTCCTGTTTAGCTAGAGCTAGTCTTTCCTGTTCCTCCTGTTTAGCTAGAGCTAGTCTTTCCTGTTCTTTTCTCTCTATAGCCATTTTAGCAGTAATATAACTATCAAGAGACTGGCCTGTAAATCCCATGTCTTTTCCAGCCCTTAACCAGAAATCTAACGAATCCATAGTAAGAAAATATAATACAAACCAAACAAGTTGATCTTAAATTAACAACTGAAACGACTGTTTCAAAAGAGGGACCTCGTCCGCACACTTTCTAAACCTTCCCAAAGAAAATGAAATAATATTTTCACTTGGAAGCAAATCTAGTGGGCTCAAAAGCCTTCACTAAGATAAATGAACACGGTTCACCCAGGAGGGGTTATTATGGAAGTTCCTCAGGTCCAACAATAATGAGTAAACTTCTAAACCCAACCCAAGAACCAAACAACTGTAAGTCAAAGACAACAGTAATGACTTGACACCTTAACGAACTCACCCTTTTCAACCTTAAATGTAATACTCACGACCAGGTGAACCATCAGAAGTTGTATCCAGAGTCCAGTATCCTGGCAAGGTCGCCATTGCCAGGGAAACGCCTTCCCCTGAACAAAATATTGATGGAAAAATTAATAAATAATAGTAAACCGAAGGATATTTATAATAAGATGGTTTTTTCTGGATTTTAATATAAAATTAAATAGAAATAAAAAAGAAATATATCCGTTGTGGTTCAGGTCTGTTGGTGAGACAGGAGGTAATAACCGGAGAGGGGGAGAATAGATGATGGTTGTCTCTCTGTAGGTGGTATGTCTCCGTAGTAGATGGTGAATCTCCTGGGACCACGAGGTTGAAATACCACACTGTAGGTATCCAAAGGTAGATGAGATCTTCTGCAACACCCTCTAACGCACACAAGTTAGAAACTAGAGAGGAGTTGTTGAGGAATTCCCGTTAAGTCCAGGGAAAATCTTGCTCGTAAGTCATGCGTCTGTCCTGGAGAACCAGTCCAGCGGCAGAGCTGATAATAAAGAAAATATTCTGGTTACCATAAGTCTTAAAACATTTAAGATAGAAAAAGGTGTTTCAAGATGACCAAGTCACTACTGGTAACCAAAGAAAACATAATAATCAAACAAAAGAACTACTCCTGGTAGATTGCCTTACCTGATTCGGAGAAGAGTGAAGGTGAAGTGACTTTCCACTCCCCAACCGACACCAGGTAAGAGTCATACTACCAGGAGTAGAAAGTAAAAACCCTCAGACAACCGGGAACAAGAGTTTAGCTCCAGCCCGCTAGATGGAATTGCTGGCTGTAACTCGTTAATAATGCTCCCGGCTGACTGAATAACCGTTACCTTATTTACAACTACTTTTCCCTCACAATGTTATATCTTGTTTTGGTATTATTCAAATGGTGTTTTGGGAGTAATCGATGATGTTTTTGAGGGGTGTTTTTGGAGATGTTCAATGGTGTTTTTGGGAGTATTCAGTGGTGATTTTGAGGGTGTTTTGAAGGTGTTCAAATGATGTGTAAGAGTGTTTTGAAGGTTATGTTTAGGTGTGTTATGTGAATTAGTGGTTTTGAGATGAGTGATCATATAAATTGGTGGTCATCTTGGTTATAATGTTTTGAGGGAATGTTTGATGGTGTTTTGGGAGTATTCAATGGTGTTTTGGGGGTATTCACTGGTGTTTTGGGGGTATTCAAACGATGTTGAGTGTTTTTGGAGATGTGCAATGGTGTTTTGGGAGTATTCAATGGTGTTTTTGGGAATATTCAATGGTATTTTTGGGAGTATTCA
This sequence comes from Cherax destructor, assembly GCA_009830355.1. Lineage (NCBI taxonomy): Eukaryota > Metazoa > Arthropoda > Malacostraca > Decapoda > Parastacidae > Cherax > Cherax destructor. Next base: position 85,523 of record WNWK01005077.1, on the reverse strand, counting down.
GTGGTGTTTTTGGGAGTATTCAAATGATGAATGAGAGTGTTTTGAATGTGTTCTGTCGTGAGATGTTGAGGGATGTTGGTGTGAGAATATTTCTTAACAGTTATTGAGAAAAGTAAGTGTGTGTGTGTGTGTGTGTGTGTGTGTTAGTTACCATTTTGTCCTAGGCACATGTCGATTAGACACTAGGCCTGTTGTATATATATATGTGTGTGTGTGTGTGTGTGTACGAAACACTTCGAAATGTTTCGGCCCCGCCGGGAATTGAACCCGGGCCCTCCGTGCGTGAAGCAAGTGTGTGTGTGTGTGTGTGTTAGTTAGTTACCATTTTGTCCTAGGCACATGTCGATTTGACACTAGGCCTGTTGTATGTATGTGTGTGAGTGTGTGTGTAAGGAAACACTTCGAAATGTTTCCGCCCCGTCGGGAATAGAACCCGGGCCCTCCGTGCGTGAAGCGAGAGCTTTACCACTAGGCCACCGGGGTCGATTTGACACTAGGCCTGTTGTATGTATGTGTGTGTGTGTGTGTGTGTGTGTGTGTGTGTGTATGTGTTGATAGGGGTGTTGTGCATTATGAGTGAGATGAGGTATGTTGGTGGTAGTGAGGTCACTCTGTGAGTTTTGAGACTCTCTGACCGCGAGTTCGAACCCCACCCGTGGTATGGTTTGTTTGCAATCGTGTCATTACGACTTCGTGAGACACAGGTGTTGTGGTCGGCGTCAGTACTCACCTAATTGTGGTTGCAGGGGTCGAGACTCAGCTCCTGGCCCCGCGAGTAAGCAGTACCTTGTGTGTGCGAGAACACATCGTGGAGAACCTCACAATACCTTCGAGGTTCTTAACAGATAAATGTGCTATGAATATTTTCTTTTTGGTCTATTACCTGAAAGCGTGAAAAAATTGTCTTTGTGGGTTATAAGTGAAAAACAAATGAAAAATTGTGACATGATGTGGATATTAAAACATTTGAAAATTTGTTGTATTAGGGAAAATTTGTGTGACTTGTGGGTTGAGATAAAATGTGTTATATGTTGAGTTGTATTACTCAGACAAGTGAAATTGAGTGGGGACAGTATGTGACTTTTTGATGAATTAGTAAACGGGAAAAAATTGTGAGTTGTGGGTAATATATCATCTGAAAAAAAGTTGAGAATGTGTTTACCATTTGAGACACATATGTGTTGTGAGTTGTTGGGAGACTTGTACAGCATGGTGCAATAGTGTGTGTAGTGACTTGTAATTAAGAGATGGTAATGTGTTAATGTTGTGGGTTATGAGTGAGAGATGAGTGAGGTGCTGGGGAGACGGTGGGTGGGGGGGGGTATGCACGCATGTGTTTAGTGGTCACTCGTGACGTCATACCCACCTTATCAGTGACGTCACACCACTCTTGATTCAACCTGTTGTACTCCCTTAGAGGAGACCTACTGGCCCATGCGAGGCAGGTCCAAGTCAATGCCCCAACCAAGTCAGGTATGGTCACATTCTCTAAAGGATCTTCGTCGACTATGTCCACTAATTGGTGGTATGTCTACCTTGGATTAAATCTTGATGCAAGGAAATCACTCTAAAATTCGTAAAATTTGAAAAATTTAAAAATAAATTTAAATCTGGCAACTCTGTAAATCTTGATCCAAGGAGATGGAGTCTTCCCAAAAAAAATCATAAAAATTGAGGTAAATCTTGATCCAAGGAAGTGGAGGTAAAATCTTGATCCGAGGAAATGGAGGGTGACTCAAAAATTAGAAAAATTGAGGTAAATTCTTGATCCAAGGAGATGGAGAGGTAAAGGGAAAATTCGAAATTTTGGAAAAAGTAGGTAAAACTCAAAAAAAATCATTTTTTTTTTTAATGTTTAACCCTCATAGGGATGACCTTCAAAAATGAAATATTTGAAAAAAAAAATCAAAAATTAAAAAAAAAAAAATGAAAATTCGAAAAAGGGTGGGAGGGGGGCACGGGCGGTGTAGGGGGGGCACGGGCGTGGGGCATGAGTGAGGGGCACGGGCAGGGGCATGGGCATTGGGGGCAGAGGGAGCAGTGTGTGGCAGCTCGGGGCAGGGCGGGAGGGTCATTAGCACATAGGTGCGAAATTTTTCACACCTCAATTTCACACCTAGGTGTAACCGCTGCCATTTTGAGCCATACAGGGATAGCCCTTTCGGGGAGTGAGCCACTCTGTGATGAGCCATACAGGGACTTACATCACTACTGTCATGGTTGGGTGGTAGTGTAAGTAGGTAATTTTTTTTAGTGTATTCCAGTGGTGTTTTTGCCTGTCTACCAGGCAGAAGTGAAGAGGAAGGGGGTGTATGTCATGGAGCCTAACTGATGATTTATTTTATTTTACTCACTAGTAGCAGTGTGCTAGTGAGCTAATGTGAACTGGAGTTAAGGTGATGCTGCTTTGCAGTAGTAGTTTATTAATTGTATATAACTTACTTATTATTACATTATATATATATTTGTTTAGGTGAGTTTTAATGTCCTTCCTAATTGTAATAATTAATAATTTTTAATTTGAGTTCATGCTGGCCCTAGAGTGGCTGTTTTTTTCCAGTGTAATTTAAATGCCCCTAGACAACAGATTAAGCAGCAATTTAGGAGCCTGGGCCTTTTATTTAAGTTACGATATGAAGTCGTAACAATCATCAATATATGTCAAGGGTCATTTGTATTAAAATTAGGTAAATCAATGTCATCACTGCTAAAGGGTAATTTTGCCAGAGTGCATTTGTTACAAACAAAATGAAATCTAGGACCATTACCATAATCGTACACACATCCATTATGTACTCACCCCTTACACATTTTACATAAGGTATATTTACTGTTCTTTTTACGAACTTTAGTACAGTGTATACATATGTCTGGTGGTGTCTGAGATATTAAGAATGGTTCTATTGTTTCACATTGACCTATGTATGCACTACATATAGAGTTAAGCTTATCATTCCTAGCTACTAGTCTTTATCACTGTCACTTATCATTCTATTTTGCACCTGTACCATAGTTTGAGGTCCTGGATTAGTTTGGATATCGCCACTTAGTAGCGAAAGTATAAGAGCTGTGCCCCACTGATTTTGTTTGGGTATGTGTTGTTGCCATACTTTACGGCGATAGTGACATTTACATATCTTATAGGATGGCAACAATGGAGCTTTCGCTGTCCAGGGTGCTATTACCCCATTCACCTTTTCCAATCCCCATGACTGATTTCCTTCTTTAGAGAATTGCAGGATAAAGATAAATATATTGATGGCAGCCTGTACCCCTCTTAACGCCAGCCATGCTCACTCTTCACTCTTTTTATCACTTCACAAGAAAAATTCTTCATTTTCATAAAAAGAAACCACTGATCGCTATCAGTCACCTAACAATGGCCTAGTAGCTATGTCAATCAGCACTGATTACTAGTAGATTTCTTGTTATCTTACCCCACAAACCCCCTTCACTCCTCCCTTATCCCCTTACTTCACAAACCCCCTTCACTCCTCACTTCACAGTCCGGCTTCATCTATCACACTTCTAACTCATTTCCATCCTGGCAGGATAAAAAAGTTTCAATGGTATTATCCGTCCAAAGGCTCCTCAATTCTATTTAGCGGGGCTCCGCCATGTTGTTGACTGGTCCTGACCTAGAGGTGATGCTTCAGCCATTTTTATAAACATTGAGGGAAAAAACGACCAGTACAACCTAACAGATTCCTTGGAGTTTGTTTTGAAGATTTGGCGATGTCTCCTGTGTTTCCCTCCCACTAACACTGGTGCAGTTGATATGATGGTGGTGCAGTTGATATGATGGTGGTGCAGTTGATATGATGGTGGTGCAGTTGATATGATGGTGGTGCAGTTGATATGATGGTGGTGCAGTTGATATGATGGTGGTGCAGTTGACATGATGGTGGTGCAGTTGATATGATGGTGGTGCAGTTGATATGATGGTGGTGCAGTTGATATGATGGTGGTGCAGTTGATATGATGGTGGTGCAGTTGATATGATGGTGGTGCAGTTGATATGATGGCCAGCTACTGTCAGTATAGTTGAGAACGTCATTTCCCTTGTACGTCTGATAGTAGCTGGTGTTTGAATGCCCTCATTTGGCACTGAGGGAAAAAAAGTGTCACTACAGATGTGTCAGTTTCCTTGGAGTTTTGTTGTTAGGTTTTCTCCTATGTTGTCCTCCCATTGAACACTGGTGCAGTTGATATGGAGGTCATTTTTTTTTTTTTTTTTTTTATTTAAAAAGTACAATTTCTTAAGTCACAAATGCATTAAATCACGGTATTACTATACCACAAGTAAAACATAATAAGTAAAGTACATGATATACATTAGTATCCTTAAAATTGTATTATCTCAATTTCAAACATAAGATGAAACTATATCCAGCAGCTTATCAATGCAATATTTTACGTAAAAATCATCCTAAACTCCAACTGAGCAACATAGAGAACTTGAGGTTGTAAATTAAACTTAACAGCCTTGAATGGCAATAAATATACCCCATCGGGTAAATAATTATTATACATACCTATGACCTTACTAACATCCACTTATACAGTCTACTGGAAAAAACTGGCCTAATTATTGCATGTAAGTACTCATGTAAGTACAAGTAATATACTCTTGACTATCCAATACGTCATAGTTTGAATTCCAGAAATTCTGACCATCATTGTTTCGACTCTCAAACTCTACTGACTTTCTCTTAACAGTAAAAAAAATTATACATATCAGTACTGCATAGTAATAAAATAAGTTAACCCAAACAACAACAAACAATACTACAATCACAATGGATGTATCCATTTACTGAAGCTCCATACTCTAGCTCCATTTCCAAAACCTATCACCATTCACCAACTCACCATTCACTCTTCATTCTCACCCTCGTGCAATCCACGTTAAGACAAGAATGACTAAATTTTTCGTGTACATCATTGATCTACATTTAAACTTAAAATTCCTTTTATTTTAAAAACTGTGCACAACACCACAACCTTGGCCTCCACAGTGACCACAATACAAGGCAAACCCACAAATTTCCCCAGATGTATTAGTCTTTAAGTCAGTCACAACGTTCTATTAAATCCATTCTTTCCCGACGCACTCATCTATTTCTATCCTACTGTACATTAAGTCAACCCCTCAATATTAATGCGTCATCCGTCAACCCCATACTCACTCCCCCTATTCTTACCCCCACTGCTTAACCCCCCCACTCAATCACTCGCTCTTTAACTTCCCCTCCCACAATAATCCTCCCACTGACATTACACTTAAACATAAAGTAATCCCCGCCTCTCCAGGTGTCTAGCCATTTCCTGCATCCCACTCACCCCCCCAATAACACCTGCAAAGTCATATCTCTATACTCCCTAGAGAACAATTCTTCATATCGTCTCCCATACACCCACCTATTCCTATTTCTAGTCCTAAGCATAGTCGCAGCTATTGCCCTAATGCGTTCTCGTGCCCCAACCTCCCTTACCCTCCATGATTCACACACAAAATCAACCATTACATACATTAAAGCCCTTCTCGTGCTCTTCCCAACTCCACCCAAATCCAGACTTATAGCCCGTAAGACCCCTATCCCTCCCCCCATCTTTCGCAAAACACCACCCATCCATTCCCTCACCATTCGTAAACTTTCACAAAAATAAATCACATGCATTCCAGTCTCCTGATAACCACACCTTTCACATCTTCCGTCCTTTATAATTCCCATTTTGAATAAAACCTCCTTTGATGCTACCACCCCATGCAAAAACCTATACATTAATTCCCTATCCCTCGATCTCAACTTTAATTCTTTAAACCCTTTCCAAACATGATACCAATCATACATAGGATATTCACTCACACCCTCGATAACATTCCTGCCCCATCCCATTATTTCAATCTCACTTGCAGTCCATCTATGAGAAGTCTTCACTACCATCATCTGCCGCAAAATATCCCAACCCAGCCGTAAATCCCTCCCTCCCCACCATCTACCCAGATCGTTCGCCATTATACCTACTCGTCCCTCTGCCATTCCACCCCAACGTACAACACATCTTTTAACATACAGACTGAATAATCGTCTCTCCAACCCAATCAGCCCCAGGCCTTCCCTATCCACCCTGTTCCTAACTATTTCCTTCCTCAGCCACGGCCGACCGTACGCCCAAATGTATCTCATTACTCTCACCTCAAGTTTTCTAATATCCGCTTGCAACAATGGAAAAACCACCGCTACGTGCCACAGTTTACTATACACAAGTGTATTGACCGCCACTACCCTTTGTTGCAATGTAAGATCTCCCGGCCTCCACCCTTTTATCCTACTTAAAGCTTTTTGCACCACTTTCTCTGAATTAACACTACGGGAATCACTTACAGTATTTAAATATATTACTCCACATATCTGAATTTCATCAACCATTAACCACCCATGCCTTTCCCCACCCAGCCACCCACTTCCAATAACTTTGATTTGGCACAATTCACTCTCATACCAGTAGCCCCGCCAAACACTTCAATTATACGTCCCATATTACGTGAACCCTCCTCACTACTTACAAGCACAGTCGTGTCATCTACATACCCTATGATTTTTTGCACCCCACCTCTATTCAATGTATGATCTCTGCTCACGCTATCTTTGTCAAACCCTACCAATCTATAGAACGGATCCTGCATACACGCAAATAAACACTGCGACAGTGGACATCCCTGTCGCAAACCTCTGTCCATACTTATCCTGTCTCCCATTTTACCATTCACACGTACTTTCAGACCCGCCTCCCTATACACAGCCTCTACCCATCCCACTACATCCTCTCCAAAACCCTGTCTCCTCATGATCTCATACAATGTCCCCCTTTCAACACTATCATACGCCCTTTGCCAATCAATTGCTAAGACCCCCCCCTCAGTCCCATCCTCTATAAATTCTCTAATGCATTCGTGTCCTTGTATCATGCTTCTCCCGGGAATTCCACACTGCCCCTCCTCTATAACCCTACCCAATACTTTTTTCAATCTATTAGCCAATAACTTAGCAAAAATTTTGTAATCGGCATTCATTAATGCCAATGGCCGAAAGTTATCCAGAGTTTCCTTTTTACCTTTTTCTTGACTAAAACCACCACCCCAGTACCTTGCCCTATCCCTATACGACCCTCCCCTTTCATTATATTAAACAATGAAACTAAACAATCCTTTAGAGCCCCCCAATGTACCTTATAAAATTCATTAATTATTCCATCTAACCCAGGAGCCTTTCCTTCACTTAAACCATTCACAGCCTCCCATACCTCCTCTTCACTGACAGGTCCTTCCATACTTGCTCTATCACCATCCCCCACTCTTTTCACTATCCCTTCTAATACAATGTCCCTCTTATGCTCACTCACCCGTCCACAACTCCAATACTTTTTAAACCATTTATCCGCATATATACTTATCGCTTCTGTAGTACGTAATCTCTGCCCCTTCACATAGCCACCCATATCTTCCCCTACTTCTACACATGAAATTCTCATACCTTCCCTTTTTTTTCTGCACTTATTTAACACATATTTTGACGGTCTATCTCCCCATAAAACATCATCTATCCCTGCTTGCATCCGACAGACATCAAAACGCTCATTCTGAATACTACGCAACTTATCCTTTAAAACCCGAATTTCCTGTAAAGCAGATGTTCCCTGTCTCCCATAACACTCTCCCAATAATCCCTCCACGTATTTCTGCAACCCATAAGACCAGCACACCTCCTCCCTGCCCAACCTCCTATAGAACCTTTGAATTCCTTCTTTAGCTACCCTTTCCCACCAATTCAAAAAAGCCTCACTATCGTTCCTCAGTTTTTTCCCCTGCCTCCATAGCTCCCTCCACCAATGTGCAAAAGATTCTTGTTGTCCCTCCACACGCAACAATTTACCATTTAATTTCCAATACCCCTTAAACCATTTTACCGCTCCTTCCCATGTTGCATCCACCATAACTCCTCTATGATCCGAAAATCCCACATCTATGATATTAATCCCCACTACCCTAACCTGATCTGTTGTATAAATCCTATCCAGCCTAGCAGCATAATCTCGTCTAAAGAAGGTATTCTCTACTAGCCCTCCTCCTCTCACCACATCCTTTAAACCCACTCCATTCAATACGTCTCTCAATACTCCCAATACACATCCAGCTCCCCGCGGTTCCGCATCCTTACCTCTTATGATACAATTCCAATCCCCCCCCACAACCACCACTCCTGGCAGTCCCCGCAAAGCATATACTAGATGATCATTCACAAAGTCTTCTTTTATTTTTCTATTAGACTCTGCTGGCATATATACACCAACAAAGCTAACCCTTATACCTCCCCATTCCCCATCTACCCTTACAATCCTGCCATCCCCACTCTCCTCCCAAGCCATCAACTGAAAAGGGCTAGACACCTGTATGACTATTGCAACCCCACCCTTTAATCTCCTAGTTGAACCAGCAAACACATCATACCCCTCCACACGCAAGTCTCTACCAATCTTAAAGTTATGTTCCTGCAGAAAACCCACTTGTATATCAAAACGTCTTAAGGTCACCCCTACCCACTTCCTCTTAATTTCATCCCTCATACCATTAACATTAATAGTTAAACTCCTGAAAAGACTATTGTGGATTTGCCTCGTCTTCTTTGTTGTTGCGTCACCACAGGGGTTCTCTGTTCCCCTACTCTAGCCCCAGTCTTCCCTCCCTTGTCCCCTTTACTCGGTCTTTATAGGCAACCCCTCCTTTCCCTGTCTGTGATGCAACCACCAAGGGTTTTTTACAAGACCTCTGTGCTGGTGTTAAAATGTCCTCCCATCCGAAGAGGCTACAGACCTTTTCCTTGATTCACTTGCATATTCCATACCATTATCACTATCATCATTATCTTTTGCACACTCATGCACATCCGCTATGACTATCACACTCCCCTTCTCATTAACATTTTCACTAGCACCCATCGCTGCCTCACACCTCATACTCTCCTTAGTCACAGGGCTACCTTCATCACTAAGCACCGGTAAGGCCTCATCCAACAGATGCCCCAGTTCCCCCAAAGACAGGCATGGGCTAACCACCTCTGGAATGTCCTCCACCACTGTCTCCTGTGGTTGATCCACCACTGACACCTGTGAGTGATCTTCCACTGTCACCTGTGGTTGATCCACCACTGTCACCTGTGATTGACCCACCAATGCCTCCACAGGTAGCGTTCGACAGGTATCCATACTATTCTCCACAATTTCACTCCATTTCTTCGCACCATGAGCAGGTCCTCCCTTTGACTTCTCAGGACCCTCCTCTCCCAGTAGATCACTGTTCATCTGTGTCACCACACGCTGTTGCACCCTCCGAGGACACTCCGCCGTTATATGATCATATGCTGCACACATACGACACGTCCTTCTTTGCCCTGCATACGTAACATACACTTGTGTCCTGAAGTCCGGTAGTACAACATACGACGGGATAGGACGCCTGATGGTCATTTTCAGAGAGTAAGAGCCCTCTAGGAGGCCCTCAAAAGGCCCCTCTCGCCATTTTCCAACATTCGCTGCATGAACAATACCGTAATCCTGGAAGACATCCATCAAATCCACAGAATCCGATTCAAATGGAACATTACGCACTTTAATCCATGTGTAAGTGCGTGAAACGTCCCTCAGTCGTACCTCCATACTGCTGGTAACTGCATAGACCCGATCGTGATAAGTGTCAACCAAGCGCTCATACTCCTGCGTCGATGACAACTTGATAAACACTCTGCTCATTCCATTTAACGCCACTCCATACAGGTCTCCGATGTCTAAATGATAAACATCCCTCAGGATTCGTTGCAACATCGTAGACACCGTTTCAGGTTGCAATGTCCCCTTCACCAACTCCAAACACACAGTGTTGATACGGCGTCTGCTTGATTCGGCCATGTTGTAGAAAATATAAGTGCTACCACTTGCCACCAGGAGGCAGAGCACCACGTCCGCACAGTACAAAGGCTGCGCGGTGAGCGTACTTCAGTGTAGTGGAACGCGCTTGTCTGTTGTACTTGGTAGCAGGTCGGTTATGGCATGCCCTTATGTAATTTAATTTTAATGCTTTATGTATTGGTCTAAAAACTTTTTCCTTATGTTCTTTGGTAATGATACAGCATTCTGGAATGAATAGACCGGGTTTCTAGTATATGCATGCCGGTCGTCCTCTTATGATCATATTTGGTCCATTTTGTTGTTGCACTGTCAGTTTTCTTGTCTCTATAAGTTCCTTGTATGTTGTTGTAGAAGTAATTAAGCCATCACTGGAGATTGGATCAGCCCAGGGGTTGGCAAAGATATTGTAGCAGCCATTGTTGCTCCTGCCTGGGTCATGACCCAGGCAGTGTTTTTGTGTGTGTAGTAGATGTTAGTTGTAGACAGACACTTGGCTTGTTTGTGTAGTAGTAATAGACAAAGGCACTTGTCTGTGTGTGGGGGGAAGGCCATGCTAGGCAGGTCCAAGTCTCCTACTGGCATAAGCCGTTTAGGTCCAAGTCATATTCACTTAAGGAAGAAACACTGTCTCAGATCGTGTGTGTGTGCATTAAGGAATGAATGTGTGTGTGTGTGTGTGTGTACTCACCTATTTGTACTCACATATTTGTGGTTGCAGGGGTCGAGTCATAGCTCCTGGCCCCGCCTCTTCACTGATTGCTACTAGGTCCACCTTTTCCCAGCTCCATGAGCTTTATCAAACCTCGTCTTAAAACTATGTACGGTTCCTGCCTCCACTACGTCACTTTCTAGGCTATTCCACTTCCTGACAACTCTATGACTGAAGAAATACTTCCTAACATCCCTTTGACTCATAGGAGTCTTCAACTTCCAATTGTGACCCCTTGTTTCTGTGTCCCCTCTGGAACATCTTGTCTCTGTCCACCTTATCTATTCCTCGCAGTATTTTATATGTCGTTATCATGTCTCCCCTAACCCTTCTGTCCTCTAGTGTCGTCAGGCCGATTTTCCTTAACCTTTCTTCGTAGGACAATCCCCTTAGCTCTGGGACTAGTCTTGTTGCAAACCTTTGCACTTTGTCTAATTTCTTGACGTGCTTGACCAGGTGTGGGTTCCAAACTGGTGCTGCATACTCCAGTATGGGCCTGACGTATATGGTGTACAGAGTCTTGAACGATTTCTTAGTGAGGTATTGGAACGCTATTCTTAGGTTTGCCAGCCGCCCGTATGCTGCAGCAGTTATCTGATTGATTGTTTGTGTGTGTTTGTTTGTTTGCGTGTGTGTGTGTGTGTGTGTGTGTGTGTGTGTGCGTGTGTGTGTGTGTGTGTAAATGAGTACTCAACTAATTGTAATGCAGGGGTTTAGTCATAACTCCTGGCCCCGTCTCTTCACTGGCCCCTACTAGGTCCACTCTCTCCCTTCCCCACGTGCTTTATCATGCCTCTTCTTAATGCTATGTATGGTACCTGCATCCACTACCTCACTTTCCAGATTATTCCACTTCCTGACAATTCTATGACTCGAGAAATACTTCCTAACATTCATGTGACTCATCTGAGTCTTAAATTTCCAATTGTGACTCCTTGTTGCTGGCTCCCGTTTCTGGACTTTCCTGTCTCTGTCCACCTTGTCGAATCCTCTCAGTATTTTATATGTCGTTATCATGTCCCCCCTGTCCCCCATTGTTGTCAAGTCGAGTTCTCTTAACTTCTCCTCGTAGGACAAGACTCGTATGACAAGACCCGGGACTAGTCTCGTTGCAAACCTTTGATCTTTCTCTAGTTTCCTGACGTGCTTGACCAGGTGAGGATTCTAAACTGGAGCTGCATACTCCAATATGCAGCAGTTATTTGGTTGATGTGCACGTCAGGAGATGTGCTCGGTATTATACACACTACAAGATCTTTTTCCTTGAATGAGGTTTGTAGTCTTTTGCCCCCTAGACTCTACTCTGACTGTGGTCTTCTTTGCCCTTCACCAAAGTGGGGTCTAACTCCAAGAGCCAGTTGCTGGACCAGGCCTCCAGCCGGTCCAAATCCTTCTATAGTCCTTCCTTATCCTCCTCCGACTGAATTCTCTTCATCAACTTCACATCGTCTGCAAACAGGAACACTGAGTTTATTCCTTCCGTCATGTTATTCACATGTACCAGAAACAGCACTGGTCCTAGGACTGACCCCTGTGGTACCCTACTCGTCACAGGCGCCCACTCTGACACCTCAAATGCCTTCCCATCATATATTCTCTGATCCATTGCATTGCCTTCCCTGTTATACATACCTGGTCCTCCAGCTTTCGCACTAGTCTCTTGTGTGGAACTATGTCAAAAGCCTTCGTACAGTCCAAGAAAACGCAATCAACCCACCCTTCTATCTCTCTTGTCTTACTGCTGTCACATTGTCATAGAACTCCAGTAGGTTTGTAACACAGGATTTCCCGTCTCTGAATCCGTGCTGGTTTTCGTTTACAAGCTCATCCCTTTCCACCACTCTTCTCCTGTGTGTGTATGTGTAACCATATATAAATATATATGGTAGCAGGTGTCGATTCACAGCGCCTATCCCCACCTCTTTCCTAGTTGCTACTAGGTTCACTCTCACCCGGCTCCAAGAGCCATATCGTACCTCTTCTTAAACCTTTGTATTCAGCCTGCCTCTACTACTTCACTCTCCAGACTGTTACACTTCCTGACAACTCTAAGACGGAAGAAATACTTCCTAACATCCCTATGACTCACCAGAGTTTTCAACTTCCAGTTGCGTCCTTCTGTTCTTGCTTCCCATCTCAGAAACATACTGACCCTGTTCACCTTATCAATTCCTCTCAGTGTTTTATTCGTCATATTAATGTGTCCCCTCTTCCTCCTGTTCTGCACTATCATGTAGCCAACTCGGTTTGATGACAGTGGAGGACATATCCTTAGCTTCAGGACCAGTAATGTTACAAACTTTTCCACTTTCTACATATCTTGACCTGTTTGAGCAAATGTGGGTTCCATACTGGTGCTCCTTTCTCAAATATGAGCCTGATGTTCACTGTGTATAGTGTCGTGAATGATTCCAAACTCAAATGACAAATCGCTATTCTTAAGTTTGCCAGGCGCCCATATGCCGCAGCAGATATTTGGTTTATGTGCCCCTTAGGAGATGTGCTCGGTGTGATACTCACCCCAAGTTCATTTTCCTTGAATGAGGTTTGGTGCCTTTCACCCCAGGGTCTATACTCCGTCTGTAGTCTTCTTTGTCCTTCAAGCTTCATGATTTTGGACTTGGTGTTGTTAAACACCAAGAGACATTTGTCAGACAACGCTTGCAGCCGGTCCAAATCCTTTAGTAATCTTTCCTGATCTCGTCCCCTTGTATTTTCCTCCTTCGTTTCGCATTGTCTACGAACATGGACACCTCTGACTATCCCTTTTGTCATGTCATTCACATATACAAGAAACAGCCTCATTGTTTCTTTCCCGTTAGGTATTCCATGATACTTTCCAGTGTTTTTCCTGGTTATTCTAGCTTTTGTTCCAATCTCTTGTGCGGTACTGTATCAAAAGTCTTCTTACAGTCCAAGAAAACGCAAACTACCCATCCATCTCTCTCTTATCTTCCGTCTGTTAGCTTGTCGTAGATCTAAAGTAGGTTTGTGACACATGTCATGTATGAGCCCATTCCTTTCTAGGTGTTCCACCACACGTCTCCTGATAATCTTTGCTATGACTTTACATACTGTACATGTTAATGACACTGGTCTGTAGGTAAATATTGCCTGTCTGTCTCCTTTCTTAAAAACTGGCACTACATTTGCTGTCCTCCACACCTCAGGTAGTTAGTTACCTTAGGTAGTGTCACCTACACCACTCTCATACCACCCACTCACACACCACACCACTACCCCTCTAACTCTACCCACTCTCAAACCCACACCTCTAATCTTCACACCAACCACATTCGCACCCACACCACTCCCATACCATCCAATCTCACACCATCCACTCTTACATTACCCACCCTAACATCTCTCACCTTCATACCACTCACCCCTCACACTACATTCTCACACACACCACACCCACTCTCACACAACCCACACTCACTACCCATTCTCACACCACCCAGGGCCAGATTTAAGGGAAGGCCCCCACCAAATGATGAAAAATATTATGACACACATTCTGAAAATTTGAATAGATTGCAAAAAGAGAAAATGTATGCAAGAGTTTGAATTGTGGTGGTATTGTCATATTAAGTCATCTGATCGTTGGTGTTACATCATCGGTGTGAGTGCATCGTCAGCTGTATGATGTGAGGATGACTCACAGCACATCATCATCCAGGGTGTGCAGGATGCTGCAGCATGAATCAATGCTCGATCGTGGTCAGTATGTGAACATGAAGCAAGGGCGGCTTGTGAACCTGACGGTCATGAGAATAGAATCTGACATCCTGCGCTCACTGGATTTTGATCAAGTCATCAGAGACTTTTCCATCAGAAAAGCACAGAATGTACCTGACTTATAATGTTTTATTTGATTGAAGATAACTCCTTATAAGTCTGTACATTACTTTTGAGTTACACTTGCAAATGAACACTATAAATCCAATTTATTGTTTCAATTCAATTCTTTTCAATTCTTCTTTAAGAGGATGGTACGTATATTGAGAGTGGCGAAAGTTTTCCAAAAAGGTCAAAGTGGCATAATCAATTAAAACCAGAAAAAAAGGGAAATATAAGTGACCACAGAATGGAAAAATTTAGTAAATAGTGCCAGGGGAATCAGTGCCAGGAAACCGGGATTTGGAACGCGGTGGAGAAATAGGCCTAATGGTGTTGCCACACAGTGTAGTTGTGGTTGTATAGATTAAAGGTTCCCAGGAAAGGGAGATAAGTAACAAGGTTAGGAGTGTTTGAATAAGGTGTTTGAGTACAGTGAGTTCAACAGTACAGTGAGTTCAACAGTACAGGGAGTTCAACAGTACAGGGAGTTCAACAGTACAGGGAGTTCAACAGTACAGGGAGTTCAACAGAGAAGAAACGAAGGAGGAGCAAGAAACCAGAGGAAACTTCAGACGACAAGGGAGCAGAACCAGAAGTAAAGTACAAAATCCTAGTTGTGGTTTGAATGGGGAATATGGCCCTGCTATATTGACAGCTGTGGGGACAATCCCTGCTCTGGAGAGCATAATTAATATCATACAAAGAGCACATAAATCATAGGTAGGAAGCTAGACTAGGTGGTGGTGGCAAGAATGCGCATGCCGGTCAGTCAACTGGATACAAATACACAAACGCACACACACAGTAGCAGTATAACCTTTAGATTTTCTTGTAGTAGTAACATTATTATTATTGGTATTAGTATAGGTATTAGTAATAGTATTTTAGCATAATAATTGAGGCATTGAAGTGCGAGAATACAAATACACGCACACACACACACACACGCACACACCATTATAGGGCGGTGGTGGCAACTGTATACAAACACACACACGCACACACACACACACACACGCACACACACGCACACACACGCACACACACACACAACTTGTGATAGTATCTCAGTGAAGTGGCAGTATAACCTTTAGATTTTTATTGTATTAGTTAGTATCATTATTAGTATTAGCATAAGTATTAGTAATATTATATTAGCATAATATCTGAAGAAAGGAGTGTCTGGTGAACACAGGATACAAACACAAGCGGTTGACTGTTAGGACTATCCACCCCTCCCTCCTCCCCTCCTCCACCCCCCATTGCCCCTCACTGGCATCTCCTATCTCCCAACCACTCACACCCACCCTACACCCTCTCCTATCTCGTCATCTCTCTTCCCTCTCCCTCTCCCTCTGCCTCTTCCCCTCCCCTACCCCTTCCAGTCTTCCCCTCCCTCTCCCTTTTCCCCTCCTCCACCCCACATTCTCCCCTCACTGGCATCTCCAATCTAACACCCACCCACATCCTCCCTACACCCTCTCAGAGTGCTTCTGCACTCTGAGGGCGAGGGTTGCTTCTGCACTCTGAGGGCGAGGGTTGCTTCTGCACTCTGAGGGCGAGGGTTGCTTCTGCACTCTGAGGGCGAGGGTTGCTTCTGCACTCTGAGGGCGAGGGTTGCTTCTACACTCTGAGGGCGAGGGTTGTTTACACTCGAGGCAGGCTGCTTCTGCACCTGGGGGCGAGGGTTTGCTTCTGCACTCTGAGGGCGAGGGTTGCTTCTGCACTCTGAGGGCGAGGGTTGCTTCTGCACTCTGAGGGCGAGGGTTGTTTCTACACTCTGAGGGCGAGGGTTGTTTCTACACTCTGAGGGCGAGGGTTGCTTCTGCACTCTGAGGGCGAGGGTTGTTTCTACACTCTGAGGGCGAGGGTTGTTTCTACACTCTGAGGGCGAGGGTTGCTTCTGCACTCTGAGGGCGAGGGTTGCTTCTGCACTCTGAGGGCGAGGGTTGTTTCTGCACTCTGAGGGCGAGGGTTGCTTCTGCACTTTTATCCCCACACAAATCTGAAAATATTTGGGATACTTCAAAAATGTACATGCTATCTTGTAAAGCAATCATTCTTCTATTTTTGTTGTGCAAATAACGTCAATTCTGTCATAAATAATGACTCAACTTTGCTAAATAGGTAAATAACTTACTTCCGAGATAATGGCCGAAACGCTCTGTAGCCCAAGTACTCGAAAAAAAAAAAAATTCCGAAAAAACGGTTGTTTTTTCCACTTTTTTCATCATTTACGAGTGTCTACTACAGTTTACCATCACTAGATCCGTTTTCTCTCATAATAGCGATGAGGAAATGCAAAAATGACCCTTATGGTCGGTGTCAACCCTTCCACTACCTTGCCATAGACCGTCATATTATGCCACATAATATTTATTCTGGTGTGTTTTTCATGTTTTTATGCTATTAATATGTCGCCTTATGTTATAATAGATCAATTGTAGTAAGTAAATAAACATTATTATTGATATTAGCGTAAGAAAAGAACAATTTGTTGGCTGGTGTGTCTTGGTCGCTACATCGTAATTTATGGCCTATCAGCACTTCTTATCTGAGAAGGGAAGAGAAGGCTCCTGATTGGTTCTAAATCCATATTAGCCCCGCCCACTCTTCTATGATATCAAATGGTGAATTTGTATTATATTAGAGAGAAAAAATATAAGAAATTTATAGAAAAAAAAAAAAAACGGATTTTTTTTTTTTTTTTTGCCGCGTCAGCGCGCATGCCATCACAGACGCCGACACCATACCTGTTACAAATTACTATAATTCATTGTAGAAACATCGTATAATGATGAGAATTATACGAGGGTGATGCCAGAAAGATGAGCTATTTTTTGGTAAGAAAAATTCAATTTTCGTATTTTTTCGATATTTTTTTCTCAGCGCGCTCAGACTGTCAGGTGGCCCCTTAGCCTTTGTTTGTATGGGAACAGTATGGTGGGATCATCCATGGTGGTGTGGGAACAGTCTGGTGGGATCATCCATGGTGGTGTGGGAACAGTATGGTGGGATCATCCATGGTGGTGTGGGAACAGTATGGTGGGATCATCCATGGTGGTGTGGGAACAGTATGGTGGGATCATCCATGGTGGTGTGGGAACAGTGTGGTGGGATCATCCATGGTGGTGTGGGAACAGTCTGGTGGGATCATCCATGGTGGTGTGGGAACAGTATGGTGGGATCATCCATGGTGGTGTGGGAACAGTCTGGTGGGATCATCCATGGTGGTGTGGGAACAGTATGGTGGGATCATCCATGGTGGTGTGGGAACAGTATGGTGGGATCATCCATGGTGGTGTGGGAACAGTGTGGTGGGATCATCCATGGTGGTGTGGGAACAGTATGGTGGGATCATCCATGATGGTGTGGGAACAGTATGGTGGGATCATCCATGGTGGTGTGGGAACAGTGTGGTGGGATCATCCATGATGGTGTGGGAACAGTGTGGTGGGATCATCCATGGTGGTGTGGGAACAGTATGGTGGGATCATCCATGGTGGTGTGGGAACAGTATGGTGGGATCATCCATGGTGGTGTGGGAACAGTATGGTGGGATCATCCATGGTGGTGTGGGAACAGTCTGGTGGGATCATCCATGGTGGTGTGGGAACAGTCTGGTGGGATCATCCATGGTGGTGTGGGAACAATATGGTGGGATCATCCATGGTGGTGTGGGAACAGTATGGTGGGATCATCCATGGTGGTGTTTGAACAGTATGGTGGGATCATCCATGGTGGTGTGGGAACAGTATGGTGGGATCATCCATTGTGGTGTGGGAACAGTATGGTGGGATCATCCATTGTGGTGTGGGAACAGTATGGTGGGATCATCCATGGTGGTGTGGGAACAGTATGGTGGGATCATCCATTGTGGTGTGGGAACAGTATGGTGGGATCATCCATGGTGGTGTGGGAACAGTATGTTGGGATCATCCATTGTGGTGTGGGAACAGTATGGTGGGATCATCCATGGTGGTGTGGGAACAGTATGGTGGGATCATCCATTGTGGTGTGGGAACAGTATGGTGGGATCATCCATGGTGGTGTGGGAACAGTATGGTGGGATCATCCATTGTGGTGTGGCAACAGTATGGTGGGATCATCCATGGTGGTGTGGGAACAGTATGGTGGGATCATCCATGGTGGTGTGGGAACAGTCTGGTGGGATCATCCATGGTGGTGTGGGAACTGTGTATAGTAAGGCGAAACTCACAGTAGTTGGGTACTGCATACCAGGTAGACCAGAAGGCTACACTAAATAAAACTATCACAACTACAATAAACAAAACTATCACAACTACACTAAACAAAACTATCACAACTACACTAAACAAAACTATTATAACTACACTAAAAACTATCACCACTACACTAAACTATGACAGCTACATTAAACTATCACAACTACAATAAATAAAACTATCACAACTACAATAAACAAAACTATCACAACTACAATAAACAAAACTATCACAACTACAATAAACAAAACTATATAGTATATATATATATATATATATATATATATATATATATATATATATATATATATATATATATATATATATATATATATTTTTTTTTTTTTTTTTTTTTTTTTTTTCAACAAATACTTTTAGTAACTCCACACCTTCTCCTAATTTCCACATTCCGAATTTTCTGCATAATATTTACACCAAACATTGCCCTTAGACAGGACATCTCCACTGCCTCCAGCCTCCTCCTCGCTACAGCATTTGCAACCCATGCTTCACACCCATATAAGAGTGTTGGTACCACTATACTTTCGTACATTCCCTTCTTTGCCTCCATGAATAACGTTTTTTGTCTCCACAGATACCTCAACGCACCACTCACCTTTTTTCCTTCATCAATTCTATGGTTAACCTCATCCTTCATAAACCCATCCGCTGACACGTCAACTCCCAAATATCTGAAAACATTCACTTGTTCCATACTCCCTCTCGCCAATTTATCTTTATTTAAATCGTTTGATACCCTCATCACCTTACTCTTAACTATGTTCACTTTCAACTTTCTACCTTTACACACCCTCCCAAACTCGTCTACTAATCTTTGCAATTTTTCTATAGAATCTCCCATAAGCACAGTATCATCAGCAAAAAGTAACTGTGTCAACTCCCATTTTGTACTTGATTCCCCATAATTTAATCCCACCCCTCTCCCCAACACCCTAGCATTTACTTCTTTTACAACCCCATCTATAAATATATTAAACAACCATGGTGACATTACACATCCCTGTCTAAGACCTACTTTTATCTGAGCCTCACTATCCTCATAAAAACTCTTTACAGCATTCAGTAACCTACTACCTCTTCCATATATATATATATATATATATATACTATAAATCTGTCACGTCTACTCTAAATAAAGCTTTTACAACTTCACTAAATGTAACTATATCGACTACATTAAACTAAGGTCTCACAACTTCATTAAATAAAACTGTATCTACTATATTAAACAACGTTATTCCAACCTCACTAAATAAAACTCTATCAACTACATTAAAGAACTTCAGTAAGTAAAACTGTATCTTCTACATTAAATTATCACAGTTTCACTAAATAAAATATATATAAGAGACTCGGAATCTTCTCTCTGAGTGTTCAGATCGTCGCTTCAAGATGGAGATGGAACGCGTCTTCATGGAGGAGACAAGAGGGCTTTATGATTCTGAAGTGAAAAGAATCCTATCGTTAACCCCTCGTCCTCTGGGTTAGCGATGCTTCTTGGTTACCAGTGATCAATTTGAGAAGATGCAAATACTGTAGAGAGGAGATGGGTGTGCCATAGTGATACTCTTCCAGGATGGTGGTGCGGGACATGTGGTGTCTGTCTACCGTCACTGGGACGGTGACCACATCTACTTTGATTCGAACGATGATCCTTGTTATGATTGTTTTGAAAATTACTTGAAGTTAAACAAAATAAAAGGCGGAGTTAAAGAAGTTGGTCGCTAACTATAACGATATGGTTCATGTTCCTACCATACTCTCACATTCCTCGATTTTGTCACTAACTCTCATCATTATAATTCTGATGACGTTTTGAAAGACTATATTACGTACATTTCGTCTGCTCCTGATCTAACTGCTGTTCTCAACGTCAGATCGATGTTGAGAGAATTCAATAACAGAATCAATTTGTGGACCACAAATCCCGATGCCAGTATAGCATCAAACTCTTCAGCTAAGAAAACCAAGGATCCCCGACGACGACGCTTCATTAAACGTCTGGTAAACAGGTGTGTTACTCAGAGACGGTCCCAAGGCATACTCAGTAGGGATGCAATACAGCGATTAATCAAAGAAAATCGTTTAATACTGAGAACCTTGCGAAGCGGAAATTGATTTATTTCGTTGAACTCTCCACAGACTGATTGTGAAGTGTATACATTGACTCTCCCCTTCCAATAAATAAAACCTGTAAAACTACTTAGGATGGGGTTCATATAGAGTTATAGGAACAAATAATTTTTATGTATGTAAATAAGTTTTTTTGTTTTAGTGACAATTATAATTTACCTTTTAGTTTATTGAGGCTATTATAATTTTTCCTAATATCATTTTTCATAACGGAAAGTATTGTCACATAAATAACAAAAAAGGCACAATACCGTGACTGGAACAATACACACACAACCCACACATATAAAAGGGAGGAGCTTACGACGACGTTTCGGTCCGACTTGGAACATTTACAAAGTCACACTAACACACAGAGACAGAGGAAGGGGTATTTATAGGCAGGCAGACAGGGAAGGGTACAAGAGAGTGGGGAAATAATGGAGTAAGTAGTGGAAGTGGTAGTAGTAGTAATAGTAGTAGTGGAGACAGTCATATTCTAGGAAGGGAGCACTGCAATGAGGCTAGCGACCCGCAAGGGTGGGACGAGAACACAGAGGGAGGAAAGGCGAATAAAATTAAGGACAAAATACAAGGCAAAAGAAAAGAAAGAAAGGAAAAACCCATAGGAGAAAAAAGGAGAAGGGGGAAGAGATGAAAGGGGAAGGAATCAGGTTAAGTCACGGGTGTTCTGAAGTTTGGAGCATTTAACAATGTAATGAGAGAGGAAGGCATCAACAGAGACAAAGCCAGGGCTAAGATTCATACAGGGAAAGTTGTGTATAAGGGAGGATTCAACCAGACGGCGACTATGAAAGTTGGACGTAGGGTAGACAGTTTTAGCAGAAGACCAATCAATAGGATGACTGTGATCTCTGACATGACAGAAAAGGGCATTATTAGTGTCGGCAAGCCTAACACTATTTTTGTGCTCCTTGAGTCTGTCAGAAAGAGATCGGCCAGTTTCTCCGAAGTACTGAAGAGGACAGGAGGAGCAAGAAATAGAATAGACACCAGGAGAATCTGTGGAGGGAGGGGAGGTATGAACTAGATTAGTGCTCCCTTCCTAGAATATGACTGTCTCCACTACTACTATTACTACTACTACCACTTCCACTACTTACTCCATTATTTCCCCACTCTCTTGTACCCTCCCCTGTCTGCCTGCCTATAAATACCCCTTCCTCCGTCTCTGTGTGTTAGTGTGACTTTGTAAATGGTCCAAGTCGGGCCGAAACGTCGTCGTAAGCTCCTCCCTTTTATATGTGCGGGTTGTGTGTGTATTGTCACATTCCTGACATTAGTAAGGCAAGTGCTTCAGGTAAGTGAATATCAGTGATATTAATGTGTGGTATATGGACAACTGTAGTGTGTTTGAGGGAGCTGCCTGGCCCATGTACCAACATCACTATTGCCTTCACAGTGAGTATTCTTTCTTTGGTGTTATGTAATAACTGAGTATTTTACAGCAACGTGACTCTGCATCCATAACAAGCGATTTGTGTTATTAACTTTAATAGAGGAAAATACGGAAAATACTGTATAACGTTCAAACAACAAGAAAGGGGACTATGCAGGCATGAAGGATTTCCTTCACGGGATTCAGTGGGACAGAGAACTGGCAGGGAAGACAGTAAATGAGGTGACGGAATATGTGACAGCAATATGCAAGGAAGCTGAGGAGAGGTTTGTATCGAAGGGTAACAGAAATAACGAGAAAGCCAGGATGAGACCTTGGTTCACCCAAAAGTGTAGGGAGGCCAAAACAAAGTGTTCTAGAGAATGGAAGAAGAATGGAAGGGAATGGACCCAGGAGAATAAGGAGAGCAGCAGTAGGGACAGGAATGAATATGCACAGGTAAGAAGGGAGGGCCAACGGCAATACGAAAATGACATAGCAGGGAAAGCCAAATCTGACCCGAAGCTGTTGTACAGCCACATCAGGAGGAAAACAACAGTCAAGGACCATGTAATCAGACTGAGGAAAGAAGGAGGAGAGATCACAAGAAATAACCACAAAGTATGTGAGGAACTCAACATGAGAGTCAAAGTGTTGACAGAGGAGACGGAAGGGACTCCAGAAAGTCGGAGAGGTGGGGTACACCACCAAGTGCTGGACATAATACATGCAACCGAGGAAGAAATGAATAGATTGCTGAGTGAGCTAGATACCTCATAGGCGATGGGGCCGGATAACATCTCTCCATGGGTTCTTATAGAGGGAGCAGAGGAGCTAAGTGTACCACTAACAACAATCTTCAACACATCTATCGAAACAGGGCGACTACCTGAGGTATGGAAGACAGCAAATATAATCCCAATTTTTAAAAAAGTAGATAGACATGAAGCACTAAACTACAGACCAGTGTCACTGATATGTATAGCATGTAAAGTCATGAAGATTATCAGAAGAGTTATCAATGACAGCCAGCACAGGTTCAGGGATGGGAAATCCTGTGTCACAAACCTACTGGAGTTCTATAACAGGGTGACAGCAGTAAGACAAGAGAGAGAGAGAGGGGTGGGTAGACTGCATTTTCTTTGACTATAAGAAGACGTTTGACACAGTTCTACACAAGAGATTAGTGCAAAAGGTGGAGGACCAGGCAGGGATAACAGGGAAGGCACTACAATGGATCAGGGAATACCTGTCAGGAAGACAACAGCGAGTCATGGTGCGTGGCGAGGTGTCATAGTGGGCACCTGTAACGAGCGGGGTTCCACAGGGGTCAGTCTTAGGACCGGTGCTGTTTCTGGTATTTGTGAAAGACATGAGGGAAGGAATTGACTCCAAAGTGTCCCTGTTCGCAGATGATTTGAAGTTGATGAGACGAATTCGATCGGATGAGGACCATGCAGAACTACAAAGGGATCTGGACAGGCTGCAGGCCTGACGCGCACATCAACCAAATAACTGCTGCAGCATATGGGCGCCTAGCAAACCTAAGAACAGCATTCTGACATCTTAATAAGGAATCGTTCAGGACCCTGTACACTGTGTACGTTAGGCCCATACTGGAGTATGCAGCACCAGTTTGGAACCCACACCTAACCAAGCATGTAAGGAAGCTAGAGAAAGTGCAAAGGTTTGCAACAAGACTAGTCCCGGACCTGACGACACTGGAAGACAGGAGAGATAGGGGGACATGATAACGACATATAAAATACTGAGAGGAATAGACAAAGTGGACAGACAGGATGTTCCAGAGATTGGACACAGCAACAAGGGGTCACAGTTGGAAGTTGAAGACTCAGATGAGTCACAGGGATGTTAGGAAGCATTTTTGCAGTCACAGAGTTGTCAGGAAGTGGAATAGTCTGGGAAATGATGTAGTGTAGGCAGGATCCATACATAGATTTTAGAAGAGGTATGATAAAGCTCATGCAGCAGGATGCGTGACCTAGTAGCGGCCAGTGAAGAGGCGGGGCCAGGAGCAATGAATCAACCCCTGTCTTAGTGTGACTTTGTAAATGGTCCAAGTCGGACCGAAACGTCGTCGTAAGCTCCTCTCTTCTATGTGCGAGTTGGGTGTGTACTTATCTAATCATGTTCCTGCTTATAAATACATGATTTTCTCTATTGCCTCGCTGGCGTACTCAAAGAAAACGGTGTTTTAACAAGGGAAACAATAAGAAATCTCTTATAATACGTAGAAAAAGCCCAAAACAGCGAGATTTTAAGATTTAAGATTTCTCCGGATTTTTTACCCCGGAGGGTTAGCCACCCATGATAACCCAAGAAAGTCAGTGCGTCATCGAGGACTGTCTGTCTTCTTTCCATTGGGGTCCTCAATCTTTTCCCCCAGGATGCGACCCACACCAGTCGACTAACTCTTAGGTACCTATTTGCTGCTAGGTGAACATGACAAGAGGTGTAAGGAAACACGCCTCCACCCCTCCGGGAATCGAACCCGGGCCGTCCGTGTGTGTGAAGCGAGAGCTTTAGCCACCACGCGTGCGCGCTTTTCTGCGATTATCTCTTATCCTAAAGTGTCTCTGGTAATGACACCAAAAGTACGAAATTTGATGAAAAACTTACGGAATTACGCTCTCGCGAAGTTAGCGATCTCGGCGATATTTACGCATCGGCCATTTCGCCCACTTTGAGCCCCATTTTCGGCCAATTTTATTGTTCCAGTCGACCAAACGCATAGCTATTTATTTATAACTCCACTTGTTCTATCGAATGAGTACAAGAAACTGCCCATTTACAAATTTAAACTATCCAATAAAGTGGTCAGAAATTAGCAATTTGGCCAATTTCACGCAAATTAAAAAAGACGCCAATTTCAAAATAGGGCCCAGAATGAACAATGCAGACATTCCTCGCAGTAAAATAACATTTTCTCTGTTCATTAGTCACATCTCCAGGCGCCTCTTATATTACTCTTGCTTTCTATTTTGAATTTTTATTCACACAAAAAATAGAATATTTAATAATGCAGACTACTGCATTATTGTAATAATTATATAAATAGTGTCAACCCATTCGTGGCTGCGTATTAGAATGGCTAGTTGGACACTTATTGGACGATGACGTCATTTGTTTACTCTTGAATATCTGCAAAAATCAAACATTTCCGCTACTTTGAGCTCAATTTCAAGTTTTTTCATAGTGAAACCAATCAAAATCATCTCTAATTCTGTAAAATATCTTCCATTCTATCAAATGAGACCACGAAAACGAGAATACAACCATAAATACTATACGAAAATACACTTCAAAGTTGGCATTTTAATCCAAAAACACAGTCGGAGGTTTTTTTTTTCCTCATCATGCACTGCTTGCTGCAAGATTTTTTTTATACTGCGCACTGACCACACAAACCCATTCTCTCACATGTGGGCCTACCAGCTTTCTCCCACTTGATTTGAAGTTGCTAGAATTTTGGCGTATTAATACGTCACAAAGACGGCTTGTAAGACGTAAATATACGACAGAAACAGTCAAAAGGTTAATGATTAGATTGAAATGATTTTCACAGGGAGCATAAAACAAAATGTGTTTGATTTTCATGTGTAAAAAATTTGGAATATGTCAAATATTTTGTATTTTGTGGGGGGGGGGGGGGGTAAAAAGTCAGATATTTTAACGAGTGTCAAAAGCGTACCAAATGTATTTTTTTTTGGCATGAAGAAAAGCTATTTTACATTCATTTATTTCACATATAATTCAGGTTAGATATTTTCTACGTGTGGGGAGTGTCCGCAGCGCCGCTAGTACCGCCAGACCGGAAGTACCCGCTGCCATATGTCAAAACTAGTAATTAGTTGTTTGTTGGCCGATCTTATTGAAACTCTATCACATCATTCTAAATACATGCTTCTAAACATATGCCAAAAAAAATCGGACGACAAATAACGGAGATGCCAAAACAAAATTCCTCCTCCCTTAATTAATTAAGGCAGCACTCCCAGCTGACCGACCATAAAAAACTTTCCTACTACCACCCGCAGGCACCCACCCCCACCCCCACACTACCACCATACCAACTATAATAATAATATCTTTATTTACTACAAGTACATGTACAAGATATAAAGGCCTAGCTGACATCAATGACATATTACTATATAGAAAGCCGCTTGTTATGCAGAACATTTCGGGCAAATTAGGTGAGTTTTGTCCCTATCTAACACCTATCCAACACCTTCCAGTACACCTGGCAGCGGTGCACCATCTTCCAATACTCTCCACCAGAGATTGATGTAGTTAAAAGTCAGGGAAACAACTTTGCATCTGATCAAGTGTTGTTCCAAAGCACGAACAACACGGACATGTCTGATAGAACTGTACTAAAGTGTGGTAGAGGACGTGGAAAAGAACTTACCTTCCGCCAACACAGTCTCAGGAAAATGTTCACCAGGTACATAATCATCAAGCTCACCAGCTGCAGTACTTGGGATAAATTAGCTGCTAAATCAGCAGCAAAAGACAAGAGGTGCAGTAAATAGGAGTCCACTTTCCCAGGCACCTAGGCAGTGCTCTTTCTGTCACCGGAGGGGACACACCACTGGCAACTGCCTACAAGACACCAGGAACAATTTCTGCCACAAGAAGGGACATCAGGAGGATCAGTGTCAGAAGAAAAAGGAACTTCACAGACAGAATTATCAGTTCTTTAGATATTTGTTCTGGGAACAAACCAGCAGAATCTCTGAACTGGTGAACACACACGTCACCCACCCAGCTACTCCAGTCTCGGCCCAGCAGGTGGTTTTGTGTTTTATTCAAGACCACAGACCTACATCCCAGCGGCTGCCCCGGTGTTGTCTCATGGGTGCCTTACACACCCACAAACTCAAGCTGAACACAATCATGAAGGGCCAGTCTATCAGCATCCTGTTGGCCAACATTAGATGATTCATCACCAATGTTTCGTGAACAATCGACGTTTCGACATGATTGTTGAAACATTTTTGGAAAATTTTGGAAGAATTGTTGGCTACACCTCATGGATGAGAAGAGACAGGCAAGGGCAAGTAGGTGTTGCTGTGTGCTTCTCTAGATGCGTATATGACCAGCACACTGATGTTGCCATCCCATCTTACCTAGAAAAGATGTTGTTCAAGCAATGCATACCCCATTCACTTCCTAATGGAAAATGTGGACTCTATTCTGCTCCAACACAAATGTCATATTATAACTGTTGGTGACCTCAACCAACATCTTATACAGAGGGACTTTGATGACCTTCTTGCAGTGTTTGACATGAGAAACTTCGCTGATTTTCGTACTCAAGTTTCTGGCTCCTTCCTAGACCCAGTAGTGAGTGATCTGTCAGACGGCACAGTCACCTGCCAACCCCTCGGCTATGTTGGATCATGTGACCCCAAGGCTTTCTTTACGACACTGGAGATCCCAACAGAACGAGTTGAGGAATATACACGCACAACCTTGCTGTGGTAAAGGGGAAACTGGCCAGCCCTTTGCTCCTAGCTCGCCACCTCCGATTGGAATGCTCTTCTCCAAGGTGATGTTGACAACCAAGTGAATGCCTTCACTGAACACATCCTTAATCTGAAAATAAATGGTATAAAATACCGACACAATGGAAATGTAAACACATAAGCATTATAATATGATCCTTTATTGACAACGTTTCGCCCACGCAGTGGGCTTTATCGAGTCACAAACAGATCTACCATGGATAACGTTTTTTGTCTCCACAGATACCTCAACGCACCACTCACCTTTTTTACCTTCATCAATTCTATGGTTAACCTCATCCTTCATAAACCCATCCGCTGACACATCAACTCCCAAATATCTGAAAACATTTACTTCTTCTATAATCCATCTCTCCAATGTGATATCCAATTTTTCTTTATTTAAATCGTTTGATACCCTCATCACCTTACTCTTATCTATGTTCACTTTCAACTTTCTACCTTTACACACCCTCCCAAACTCGTCCACTAACCTTTGCAACTTTTCTTTAGAATCTCCCATAAGCACAGTATCATCAGCAAAAAGTAACTGTGTCAACTCCCATTTTGCATTTAATTCCCTATAATGTAATCCCACCCCTCTCCCTAACACCCTAGCATTTACTTCTTTTACAACCCAATCTATAAATATATTAAACAACCATAGCAACATTACACATCCCTGTCTAAGACCTACTTTTACCGGGAAGTAATCTCCCTCTCTCCTACACACCCTAACCTGAGCCTCACTATCCTCATAAAAACTCTTTACAGCCTTCAGTAACTTACTACCTATTCCATACACTTGCAACATTTGCCACATTGCTCCCCTATCCACTCTATCATATGCCTTTTCTAAATCCTTAAATGCAATGAAAACTTCCCTACCTTTTTCTAAATACTGTTCACTCTAAAGCCTCCTTGCTCATCTGCAATCCTACTCTCTGTCTTACCTCTAATTCTTTCAATAATAACCCTGCCATACACTTTACCTGGTATACTCAGTAAACTTATTCCCCTATAATTCTTACAATCTCTTTTATCCCCCTTCCCTTTATATAAAAGAACTATACATGCTCTCTGCCAATCCCTAGGTACCTTCCCCTCTTTCCTACATTTATTAAACAAAAATACCAACCACTCCAACACTATATCCCCCCCCCCCCTGCTTTTAACATTTCTGTCATGATCCCGTCAGTTCCAGTTGCTTTACCCCCTTTCATTCTACGTAATGCTTCACGCACCTCCCCCACACTCACATCCTGCTCTTCTTCACTCCTAAACGATGTTGTACCTCCCTGGCCAGTGCATGAAATTACCACCTCCCTTTTTTCATCGACATTTAAAAGTTCCTCAAAATATTCCGCCATCTACCCAATACCTCCAGCTCCCCATCTACTAACTCCCTACTCTGTTTTTAACTGACAAATCCATTCGTTCCTTAGGCTTTCTTACCTTGTTTATCTCACTCCAAAAATTTTTCTTGTTTTCAGCAAAATTTCTTGACAGAGCCTCTCCCATTCTTTCATCCGCTCTTCTTTTGCACTCTCTCACCACTCTCTTCACCTTTCTTTTACTCTCCATATACTCTGCTCTTTTATTAACACTTCTGTTTTGTAAAAACCTCTCATAAGCTACCTTTTTCTCTTTTATCACACCCTTTACTTCTTCATTCCACCACTCACTCCTCTTTCCTCCTGCACCCACCCTCCTATAGCCACAAACCTCTGCCCCACATTCTAATACTGCATTTTTAAAACTATCCCAACTCTCTTCAACCCCTCCACTACTCCTACTTGCACTAGCCCACCTTTCTGCCAATAGTTGCTAATATCTCACCCTAACTTCCTCCTCCCTTAGTTTATACACTTTTACCTCTCTCTTACTTGCTGTTGCCATTTTCTTTTTGTCCCATCTACCTTTTACTCTAACTGTAGCAACAACTAAAT
This sequence comes from Cherax destructor, assembly GCA_009830355.1. NCBI lineage: Eukaryota > Metazoa > Arthropoda > Malacostraca > Decapoda > Parastacidae > Cherax > Cherax destructor. Next base: position 55,746 of record WNWK01005077.1, on the reverse strand, counting down.
AATGATCAGATATATCCGTTGCCCCTCTTTAAACATGTACATCCTGAAGCCTACCCATCAACATTTTATCCGCCAATACATAATCTAACAAACTACTTTCATTACGTGCTATATCATACCTTGTATACTTATTTATCCTCTTTTTCATAAAATATGTATTACTTATTACCAAACCTCTTTCTACACATAGCTCAATTAATGGTTCCCCATTTACATTTACCCCTGGCACCCCAAATTTACCTACTACTCCCTCCACAACATTTTTACCCACTTTAGCATTAAGATCCCCAACCACAATTACTCTCTCACTTGGTTCAAAACTCCAAACACACTCACTCAACATTTCCCAAAATCTCACTCTCTCCTCTACACTTCTCTCTTCTCCAGGTGCATAAACACTTACTATAACCCACTTTTCACATCCAACCTTTATTTTACTCCACATAATCATTGAATTTATATATATATATATATATATATATATATGCTAGGAATTTGCAAGAGCAGGCGAAATATTCACAAACACTGATCTCTGGCCGAAGGAGACTCGAACCTACGTATGTACGGTCGGCAAAGCACTGCGAACCTTGTTGCAAGGTTCGTAGGTTCGAGTCTCTTTCGGCCAGAGATCAGTGTTTGTTTATATATGTTTATATATATATATATATATATATATATATATATATATATATATATATATATATATATATATATATATATATATATATATATATATATATATAAAGTATGTAAAATCAAGGAAAAGATTATCAGAAGAGTGGTGCAGTAGTACCTAGAAGGGAACGAGATTATATACGATAACCAGCACGGTTTTAGAGAGGGAAAATCCTGTGTCAGAAACCAAAAGTATTTTTACAAGGTAACAGAAGTAAAACAGGAGAGAAATTGAGAGAGAAAGGGGGGGACGGGGTAGACAGCATTTTCGTGGATTGTAAGAAGGTTTTCGACACAGTACCGCACAAGAGATCAGTGCAAAAGCTAGAGGATAAGACAGGAATAACAGGTAAGGCACCGCAATATATCAGGCAATACCTGACTCGAAGGAAACAACGAGTGATGGTACGAGACGAGGAGTCAGAGTGGGCTTATGTGACGAACAGAATTCTTCAAGGGTCAGTCCTAGGACCGGTGCTGTTTCTGGTGTATCTGAATAATATGACTGAAGGGAGGACCTAGTTTGCAGACTATGTGAATAATGAGGAAAATTCAAGCAGACGAGGATCAGGTAGGACTTCAAAAGGATGTGGACAGGCAACAAACATGGTGCATAAAATGGCTCGGGGAGTTCAACCCCAGCAAAGTCATGAAGACTGTGGTAGGTCAAAGTCGATCCCAGACTGAGTACATGCTAGGGGATCAAAAGCTACAAACCTCACATAAGGAAAAGGATTTTGGAATATAATATCGCTCACATCTGATGCACACATCAACCAAATAACTGCTGCAACATATGGGCGCCAGGCAAACCTAAGAACTGCGTTTCGACACCTTAGTAAAAAGTCATTCAAGACACTGTACACCGTGTACGTCAGGCTCATATTGAGTATGCAGACCAGGCCTCGTGGTGGATCATGGCCTGATCAACCAGGCTGTTACTGCTCGTCGCACGCAGTCCAACGTACGAACCACAGCCTGGCTGGTCAGGTACCGACTTTAGATGCCTGTCCAGTGCCTGCTTGAAGACAGCCAGGGGTCTATTGGTAATCCCTTTTATGTATGATGGGAGGCAGTTGAACAGTCTTGGGTCCCTGACACTTATTGTGTTGTCTCTTAACGTGCTAGTGGCACCCCTGCTTTTCATTGGGGGGATGTTGCACCGTCTGCCGAGTCTCTTGCTTTCATAGGGAGTGACTTTCGTGTGCAAGTTTGGTACTAATCTCTCTAGGATTTTCTCTCCCGCCTGCATTCTAGGAAGTACACATTGTGGAACTTCAATCATTCTCAGTTTGGTACTAATCCTTCTAGGATTTTCCAAGTGTTTATTATAATGGATCTCTCTTGCCTGCGTTCTAGGGAGTACAAGTTGAGGAACTTCAAGCGTTCCCAGTAATTGAGGTGGTTTATTGCAGTTATGCGTGCCGTGAAGGTTCTCTGTACTTTTTCTAGGTCAGCAATTTCACCCGCCTTGAAAGGTGCAGTTAGTGTGCAGCAATATTCCAACCTAGATAGAACAAGCGACCTGAAGAGTGTCATCATGGGTTTTGCATCCCTGGTTTTGAAGGTTCTCATTATCCATCCTGTCATTTTTCTAGCAGATGCGATTGATACAATATTATGGTCCTTGAAGGCCCAGGTCTTTGACATTAGTTTTTCGCTCTATTGTGTGTTTGGAATTTGTTTTATACTCCGATGAAATTTTAATTTCCTCACGTTTTCCATATCGGTGTAATTTAAATTTCTCATCATTGAACTTCATTTTGTTTTCTGCAGCCCATTTAAAGATTTGGTTGATGTCTGCTTGGAGTCTTGCAGTGTTTTCAATGGTGGACACTGTCATACATATTCGGGTGTAATCTGCAAAGGAAGACACGGCACTGTGCCTTATATCGGTGTCTATGTCCGAAGTGAGGATGAGGAACAAGATGGGAGCGAGTACGGTGCCTTCAACACATCCCTTGAAACTGGGCAGCTACCTTAGGTATGGAAGACGGCAAATGTAGTTCTAATTTTTAAGAAAGGAGACAGAAACGAGGCTCTAAACTATAGACCAGTGTCACTGATGTGTATAGTGTGCAAAGTCATGGAGAAGATAATCAGGAAGAGAGTGGTGGAGCACCTGGAACGGAGCAAGATTGTAAACGACAACCAGCACGGATTCATGGAAGGCAAATCCTGAGTCACAAACCTTATGGAGTTCTATGACAAAGTAACATAAGGAAGACACGAGAGAGAGGGGTGGGTTAATTGCATTTTCTTGGACTGCAGGAAGGCCTTCGACAGTTCCTCACAAGAGATTAGTGCAGAAGCTAGAGGATCAGGCGTGTATAATAGGAAGGGCACTGCAATGGATCAGAGAACACCTGACAGGGAGGGAACAACGGGTCATGGTACGTGACGAGGTATCACAGTGGGTGCTTGTGACGAGCGGGGTCCCACAGGAGTTCGTCCTAGGACCAGTGCTATTCTTGGTATATGTGAATGACATGACGGAAGGAATAGACTCAGAAGTGTCCCTGTTCGCAGATGATGTGAAGTTAATGAGGAGAATTAAATCAGATGAGGATCAGGCAGAGACCTGGACAGGCTGGACACCTGGTCCAGCAACTGGCTTCTCGAATTTAACCCCGCCAAATGCAAAGTCATGAAGATCGGGGAAGGGCAAAGAAGACCGCAGACAGAGTATAGGCTAGGTGGCTCAAGACTGCAAACCTCACTCAAGGAGAACGATCTAGGGGTGAGTATAACACCGAGCACGTCTCCGGAAGCACACTTCAACCAGATAACTGCTGCAGCATATGAGCGCCTGGCAAACCTGAGAATAGCGTTCCGATACCTTAGTAAGGAATCGTTCAAGACACTGTACACCGTGTACGTCAGGCCCATACTAGAGTATGCAGCACCAGTTTGGAACCCATACCTGGTCAAGCACGTCAAGAAATTAGAGAAAGTGCAAAGGTTTGCGACAAGGTTAGTTCCAGAGCTAAGGGGAATGTCCTACGAAGAAAGGTTAAGGGAAATCGGCCTGACAACACTGGAGGACAGGAGGGTTAGGGAAGCCATGATAACGACATACAAAATACTGCGTGGAACAGACAAGGTGGACAGAGACAGGATATTCCAGAAAGGGGACACAGAACCAAGGGGTCACAATTGGAAGTTGAAGACTCAGATGAATCAAAGGGATGTTAGGAAGTATTTCTTCAGCCATAGAGTTGTCAGGAAGTGGAATAGGGGACCCAGTAACGATCAGTGAAGAAGCGGGTCCAGGCTGAGTCTCGACCCCTGCAAGCACAATTAGGTGAGTACACACACACACACACATAAACACACACACACACATAAACACACACACATACACACTGCTGCAGCATACGGGCGCCTAGCACACCTAAGAACAGCATTCCGACATCTTAATAAAGAATCGTTCAGGACCCTGTACACTGTGTACGTTAGGCCCATACTGGAGTATGCAGCACCAGTTTGGAACCCACACCTAGCCAAGCACGTGAAGAAGCTAGAGAAAGTGCAAAGGTTTGCAACAAGACTAGTCCCGGAGCTAAGGGGTATGTCCTACGAGGAGAGGTTAAGGGAAATCGACCTGACGACACTGGAGGACAGGAGAGATAGGGGGGATATGATAACAACATATAAGATACTGAGAGGAATTGACAAGGTGGATAGAGACAGAATATTCCAGAGAGGGGACACAGCAACAAGGGGACACAGTTGGAAGTTGAAGACTCAAATGAATCACAGGGATGTTAGGAAGTATTTCTTCAGTCACAGAGTAGTCGGGAAGTGGAATAGTTTGGGAAGCGATGTAGTGGAGGCAGGATACATACATAGCTTTAAGAAGAGGTATGATAAAGCTCATGGCGCAGGGAGAGTGACCCAGTAGCGGCCAGTGAAGAGGCGGGGCCAGGAGCTATGACTCGAACCCTGCAACCACAGCTAGGTGAATACAACTATGTGAGTACACACACACAAATAGGTGTGTGTGTGTGTAAAGTAATACATGTAATGGCATTTTTGACGTCCTTAGCATAATGACACATCCCTCTTAGCATAATGACACACCTCTTAGCATAATGACACACCTCTTAGCATAATGACACACTCTTAGCATAATGACACACCTCTTAGCATAATGACACACCTCATAGCATAATGACACACCTCTTAGCATAATGACACACCTCTTAGCATAATGACACACCTCTTAGCATAATGACACATCTTAGCATAATGAACACCTCTTAGCATAATGACACACCTCTTAGCATAATGACACACCTCTTAGCATAATGACACACTCTTAGCATAATGACACACTCTTAGCATATGACACACTTAGATAGACACACTCTTAGCATAATGACACACCTCTTAGCATAATGACACACCTCTTAGCATAATGACACATCTCTTAGCATAATGACACACCTCTTAGCATAATGACACACCTCTTAGCATAATGACACACCTCTTAGCATAATGACACACCTCTTAGCATAATGACACACCTCTTAGCATAATGACACACTCTTAGCATAATGACACACCTCTTAGCATAATGACACACCTCTTAGCATAATGACACACTCTTAGCATAATGCACACTCTTAGCATAATGACACACCTCTTAGCATAATGACACACCTCTTAGCATAATGACACACCTCTTAGCATAATGACACACTCTTAGCATAATGACACACCTCTTAGCATAATGACACACCTCTTAGCATAATGACACACCTCTTAGCATAATGACACACCTCTTAGCATAATGACACACCTCTTAGCATAATGAACATCACCTCTTAGCATAATGACACACCTCTTAGCATAATGACACACCTCTTAGCATAATGACACTCTTAGCATAATGCACACCTCTTAGCATAATGACACACCTCTTAGCATAATGACACACTCTTAGCATAATGACACACCTCTTAGCATAATGACACACCTCTTAGCATAATGACACACCTCTTAGCATAATGACACACCTCTTAGCATAATGACACACCTCTTAGCATAATGACACACCTCTTAGCATAATGACACACCTCTTAGCATAATGACACACCTCTTAGCATAATGACACACCTCTTAGCATAATGACACACCTCTTAGCATAATGACACACTCTTAGCATAATGACACACCTCTTAGCATAATGACACACCTCTTAGCATAATGACACACCTCTTAGCATAATGACACCTCTAGCATAATGACACCTCTTAGCATAATGACACACCTCTTAGCATAATGACACATCTCTTAGCATAATGACACACCTCTTAGCATAATTCACTCTCTTAGCATAATGTTTAGCTACCATCTCTTAGCATAATGACACACCTCTTAGCATAATGACACACCTCTTGCATAATGAACACCTCTTAGCATATGCACACCTCTTAGCATAATGACAACCTCTTAGCAAATGACACACTCTAGCATAATGGCACACCTCTTAGCATAATGGCACACCTCATAGCATAATGACACACCTCTTAGCATAATGACACACCTCTTAGCATAATGACACACCTCTTAGCATAATGACACACCTCTTAGCATAATGACACACCTCTTAGCATAATGACACACCTCTTAGCATAATGACACACCTCTTAGCATAATGACACACCTCTTAGCATAATGACACACCTCTTAGCATAATGACACACCTTTTAGCATAATGACACACCTCTTAGCATAATGACACACCTCTTAGCATCCATACCTATATTCACACTTCCACTTCCACCCTGACTATAACTGTTTTAGTAGCTGTATTTTACCTCTTTACCTCTTTACATATAATATATTCCGTTGTATATATTATATGTTTCCAGGTTAGTTATACAAACTCTACAATGCACTTACAACTTCATAGCATATTTACATAGCATATTTACTACAAAACACCTCCGCCTCACTTGTCCTGCTTCATGCGAAGTAAACCTCCAGTTTTCCCTTTACGTTAATGCACCCAATGTGTCTGTCTCGGCCATCTGCGTTAATGAATTTTTTTCCCCCACACATACACTACCCCTTCCCTCCATTTTACAGTATCCGTCGCCCCTTTTGCATCAAATGTTTTCGTCTTCCGTACCCAACTCCCCCCCTCCCCCTTATTCCCCTACTCCGTTGCTTGCACTCTCCAATTTCGTTACCTTCTCACTATTTAATTCTATTTCCTTCCATCTCACTTATGCATCTTTCATGGACCACTACGCAACAAACCCCCTCCCCAAAAACCCATATCCTACCCCCCGTGTCAAGCCCTTTTTCCAAATTATTTTACGCTCCCAATAAGTCCCCTAAGCTCATCTCTTTATACTCCTTAGAGAAAGACGTCTCCCATCTCTCCCCCCCAAACACACCCCTATTCCTATTTCTTGTTCTAATCATACTTCCTGCAATTGCTCTAATACGCTCCCTCACCCCAGTTGCTTTTAACCTCCATGACACACACATAGTCTACCATTAAGTGCATTAATCCCCTTCTCACCTGCTGTCTTATTCCATTTATATCCAAATTTATTGCCCTTAATACTGCTATCCCTCCCCCCCCCATTCTCCTTAATACTCTGCCCATCCATTCCCTTACCAGCCCTAAATCCTCACAAAAATATATTGCATGCAACCCAGTTTCCTGAGTCCCACACCTGTCACAACTCCCATCCTTGACAATCCCCTTTCTAAATAACGCTGCTTTCGATGGCACCGCTCCATGTAAAAATCTATACATAAGTTCCCTATCTCTTGAGCTCAACATCAAACCCATTAATCCCTTTCATATATTATTCCAAGCATACATAGGGTATTGCCCTACACCTTCCCCATTACACTCCTACCCCACCCAATCTTATCCAGGGTACTCATACATAGGGTATTGCCCTACACCTTCCATTACACTCCTACCCCACCCAATCTTCTCCAGGGTACTTGCTGTATACTTGTGTGAATATTTTATCACCAACATATTCCTCAGTAGGTCCCAACACTGCCTTAATATTTTGCCTCCCAACCACCTTCCTAATTCTTCCGCCACTTTTCCCTCCCATCCTGCCTCTACCCCTCCCCATCTTATAACGTCTTTTAACATACATACATATTAATCTTCGTTTTATTGCTATTAGCCCTAACCCCCCCCCTCTACTCTATTTCTGACTATTTCCCTTCTAATCCACGGTCTTCCAAATGCCCAAATATAATGAAACACTTTAACCTCTAACTTGTGTATGTCCTCTTGCAACAATGGGTTTATCACTGCAACACGCCAAAGCTTACTATATATCAATGTATTTACCGCTATCACTCTGTGCTGTAAGGTGAGATCCCCCGGCCTCCATCCTAATATTCTATCCATTGCCAACTTCACTATCCTACCTGAATTCTCACATCGCACTTCCGCTTCATTACTCATATATATTACTCCACATATCTTAAGTTTTTCCAATATTACCCACCCATGCCGCTCTCCACCCCTCCCCCCCACCCGCCTACCTACCTCCAATAATCACGATTTGGCCCCATTTAACCTCATTCCCGTTGCTCTACAAAAAACCTCAGTGATTCGTCCCACATTGACCACAGTCCCTCTACGTTGCCTATGAGCACAGTAGTGTCATCACCGTATTCCACTATCCCTGGCTCCCCACTCTCCTTCTCTACTCCCTCCCCTCCCTCCCTCCCTCCATACTCCCTCCCTCCCTCCCTCCCTCCATACTCCCTCCCCTCCCTCCCTCCCTCCATACTCCCTCCTCGACCAGTCTATAAAATGGATCTTGCATACATGCAAATAGACTTTGCGACGGAGGACATCCCTGCCTTAATCCTCTTTCCATTTGTATCACCCTTCCCACACGACCGAAATGGACCAAATATGACCAAAAGAGGAGACCGGCATTCAAATACCAGACCCGCTACCAGACGTACAATCCTGACAAACAACGTTTTCCACTACACTGAAGTGACTGACTCCCATATCAACTGCACAGTGTTAATGAGAAGTCAACATAAGGGAAAACCTAATCAACAAAATACAAGGAAACCGACAGGTCTGTAATGTAGTGTAGTGTCGATTTTTTTTCCCCTCAGTGCCAGGTGAGGGTTAGTCAGTGCCAGGTGAGGGGTGGAAGTGATCATTTAAACATGGCTGACTGACATTCAATCACCAGCTACTGCCAGATGTACAACTACGAAGCGACATTCTAATTATACTGACAGTACCTGACCTTCGTATCAACTGCAGCAGTGTTAATGGGAGGGAAACACAGGAGAAACCGATAAATCTACAAAACAAACTCCAGGAAACTGTCAGGCTATACCAGCGGTTCTCCCTCAGTGCTCAAGGTGGGAAAGAAGTGAATAGTTAACCAACCAAGGATATTTTTAATAGCTGACTTCCATATTAACTGACCAGTGTACATTAGGAGGGAAACATAGGAGAAAACGCCAAATCTAACGACAAAACTCCAAAGAATCTGTCAGGGCAGTGGCCGTTTTTTTCGCTCACTGGTTTTAAAAATGGCTGACACATCAACTCTACGAGGACTAGCAACAACGACGAGCCCCGCTATATGGGATTGACGGGGCTGTGTACGGACATCGCCTTTGAAAAACTTCTTTTTACACTGCCAGGATGGAAATGAGTTAGAAGTGTGATAGGGGAAGCCGGACTATGAAGTGAGGAGTGATGGGAGTTTACGAAGTAAGGGGACAAGTGAGGGGTAATCCGGGTATGTGATAACAGAAAATTTACTAGTAACCAGTGGTGATTTCTAGAGTCGATACTAGGCATTGCTAGGTGTCTGATAGGATCAGTGGTTTCTTTTTTAATAAAAAGTAAAGACAATAAAACAAATTTTTGTTGTGAAATGATAAAGAGTGAAGAGTAACTATGGCTGGCATCAGAGGGGTTCAGGCTGCCATAATGATATTTATCATCATTGTGCATTTCTCGGAAGAAGGAAATCAGTCATGGGGTCTGGAAAAGGTGAATGAGGTGATAGCTCCCTGGAAAGTGAAAGCCCAACAGTGGCCATCCTACCAGAAACGTAAGTGCCACTATCGCCGCAAGGTTTGGCAACCCCACATCTCCAAAACAAAACAGTGGCGCACAGCTTTTATAGTGGCGCTATTAAGTGGCGATATTCATACTAATCCAGGACCTCAATCTATGGTACAGGTGCAAAACAGACAGATAAGTCATGGTGATAATGACGGTCTAGTAGCTAGTAATGATAACCTTAACCCTATAGGTAATGCACAGACAATATAACCATTATTTTTATCTCAGACACCACCAGACATTTGTATACACTGTAATAAGGTACGAAAGAAGAACAGTAAACTTACCGGTTGTAAATTGTGTAAAGGGGTGGGTGCATAATGGATGTGTGTTCGATTATGATAATGGTGCCAGATTTCATTTTGTTTGTAACAAATGCACTTTGGCACAGTTACCCTTTAGCAGTGATGACATTGATTTACATATTTGTAATTCTAGTGACCCCTTACCATATATTGATGAATATGACTGTTTTATAACAACAGGTCTTAACTTTGTTCATGTCAACGCAAGATCACTTCTTCCAAAACTGGCAGAGATTAGGATTCTAGCTAACAGAACTAGAGCGGCAGTTATATCCATCTCGGAATCCTGGTTGGATGATACGGTGACTGACGACGAGGTCAAAATAGAAGGTTACAATATAAAACGCTTAGATAGGAATAGAAAAGGTGGTGGGGTATGTGCCTACATAAGGAACGACTTAGCCTATAATCCAAGACCTGATTTAAATGACAATAAACTGGAGATTCTATGGTTTGAAGTGTTGCTTCCCAAGACCAAACCCATCTTAGTAGGAACTAGTTATCGCCCTCCCACCCATGACCAGTTCTTAGAGGACTTTTCGAGAGTCTTGTCAGGACTTGATAACAATGACGAGACAGTAATACTGGGGAGACTTCAATATCTGTTTTCAACAGCAAAATAACGGGCTATGTAAAATATATAAGCAAATTCTGGATTTAAATAGTTACACGCAACTAATTAATACACCAACCCGGATCACACAGTTCTCAGCCACCCTAATTGACCACATACTTTGTAACCGCCCTGAGAACATTAGTCAGTCAGGGGTCATTACCACAGGTCTTAGTGATCATTTCATCATTTACTGTACCAGGAAAATTACTAGGGAACGGATAGGCCTACACAAGACAATAAAAGTTAGGTCAACTAGAAACTACAGTAAGGAAACACTGGTAAATATGCTACACAATTGTGACTGGTCATTGATAACAAGTTGCACAGACGTAAATGATGCCTGGGAAAAATTCAAAACAATGTTCACTGCCATCCTTGATAATATTGCACCAGTTAAAGAGGTTAGGATTAAACGAAGAACTGAACCCTGGATGACTACTGAGATATTAGATAATATGAAATTCAGAGACCAGTTGATAAAAAAATTTAAGGCAAACAGACAGGATATTGCAGCACTAAATGAATTCCAAAGGGTGAGGAACAGAGTGCAGAGGCTTATAAAAGGCGCAAAGGCAAGACACTATTGCTCAAAAATCGAAGAGTACAAGAATAACCCTAGAAAGCTCTGGCAACAACTAAAACAGTTGGGGTATAGCCATAAACCCGTAGATAGATCTAACACAGTTCTAAATGTCGATAACGAGGTATGCCACGAAACAACTAAAGTGGAAATTGTTTTAATTCATACTACACAACTGTCGCATCAACACTAGTAAGTAAGCTACCAGCTGCATCAAATACCTTTAACACAGACTCTGATAAATTTAAAACATACTATACCAATAAAGGAGTAACTCCAAACAGTTGTCAACTAGTAAGTGTACCTCATGACTTCGTGCAAAAAGAACTAAGCAGGTTAAACCCAATTAAGAGCACCGGACCTGATAACATCCCGTCTAAGTTCCTAAAAGATGGTGCATCTAAACTGGCAATCCCCATTGCTCACATAATAAATCTGTCCATCACCACTAATACAGTACCAGAGGGGTTCAAGGAGGCCAGAGTTACTCCTATCTTCAAGAAAAATAGTAGGTCTGATGTCAGCAACTATAGGCCTGTTAGTATACTCAGTGTAATATCCAAAATTCTAGAGAGGGCGGTGTACTGTCAAGTAGTTAAATATCTTAGTGACAATAACATTCTTCACTTACCAATCAGACTTTAGGAGCTCTTACTCAACCGACACCTCCCTAATTAATCTGATGGATTACATGAGAACTGAAATGTCTATAGGGAACCTCATAGGAATGGTAACTTTAGACTTGCAAAAGGCCTTTGATACTGTCAACCACAATATATTATGTAAGAAACTTCAAGCTATCGGCATAGGTTCCACAGACTGGTTTAAGTCCTATCTTAGCAACAGGAAACAAATTGTCAAAATCAACAAAACGGAATCAGAACTACTGCCGATAGCATGTGGAGTTCCCCAAGGTAGTATTCTGGGTCCCTTATTATTCCTATGTTATGTAAATGATATGCGGATGACAGTGCTCTGTTAGTGTCAGGTAAAGACCCACAAGATATAGCTAATGTATTAACACTGGAACTGGAGTCCTGCAGCAAATGGTTAGTAGACAACAAACTATCGTTACACCTCGGGAAAACAGAAGCCATACTCTTTGGCACAAAATATAAACTGAGCAGGGTAAATAATTTTAATGTCCGGTGTAATGGGGAATCCCCTTTGACCCATGCATGTCAGGAGAACTGATAGGGAACAGTGTAGTAAAGAAAGCGAATGCCAGACTGAAGTTCCTCTACAGACAAGCACAGTGTCTACCTACTGAGGCTCGCAGGACCCTATGTCTAGCCCTTATACAATGTCATATGGACTATGCTTGCTCTTCATGGTACTCTGCCTTGACAAAAAAACTGAAAGATAAACTGCAAATCACCCAGAACAAAATGGTAAGATTCATCCTGGGCCTGGGACCAAGAGAACATGTAGGCCAGGATGAATTACAACAATTGGATATGTTGAATATTGAAGACAGAGTAAAACAAATAAATTAAATCAAATTTATAAAATTGCTCACAAACAGTGTCCAGAATATCTTGCTGCCAATTTTGTCAAGGCTGGGAACCAAAGCAGTCATAGTACTAGAGGAAGAGAGCACAACTTTGTAGTACCCACAGTCAATGGCCAGGTTTCAAACACCTTTTATTGTACAGCAATAAAGGAATGGAACAGACTGCCTGCACATGTCAAAGCCAGTCATAGCATGAGCCAGTTCAAGAAGAGAACCAAAAGGTACCTAATGAATGTAGCAACAGAAAGGGAGGAGAATGATTTTTTTATTTTTTTAGCTAACACACATGTATATGTAAATAACTCTTTTTACCTTATTCCTAGTATACATATATCCTTTATAATATAATAATATATATATCCTACAATGTATAATATTATGGTATAAAAAGGACCCCAATGGAAATAAGTCACTTTGTCTGATGTTTTGGGTTATCCTGGGTTCTCTACACATATGCTGCTGTGTATGATAATCTATGTAAATGTATCTGTGTATACCTGAATAAACTTACTTACACCTGCACTCGTACACTATTTCAATCCATCCTACCCCTTCCTCTCCAAACCCCTGATGTCTCATTATCTCATATAGCACCTCCCTCTCCACACTGTCATACGCCCTTTGCCAATCTAACACTAATACCCCCCTTCCTCTACACTGCCCTTTATAGTTGTCCTTATTCTTTCCTGACCTCTAATCATGCTCCTCCAGGGTATGCCACACTGCCCTTCTGCAATCACTCCATCTAGCACTCAGTTTAACCTATTTCCCAATACTTTCGCAAAAATCTTGTAGTCTGCATTCATCATTGCTGAAGGCCTGTATTTACTTATGGTTACTCCTGTTCCCCCTTTTTTAACTAACACCACCACACCAGTACTTTGTTCAGGTCTTAAGCATCCCTCCTCCTTCATTGTATTTAATAGCTGTACCAAACATTCCCTCATTACATCCCAATGTATCCTATAAAAGTCATTGACTATCCCATCTATCCCTGGAGCCTTTCCTTTGCTTAACCCATTCACCGCCTCCCATACCTCTTCCTCTCTAATAGGTCCTTCCATGCTGACTCGTTCCCTCTCTCCCACCTTTACCTGTACTCCCTCCATAATACCGCCTCTCTCCGTTATACCTTCCCTATCACTTCTTCAGTACTTCTCAAACCATTTGTCCACGTACACACCCATCACCTCAGTCGTCCTTAATCTTTGCCCCTGCACATAACTCTCCAATCCCTCCTCTACTTCTATAAAAATTCACTGTCATACCTTCACTCCTTTTCCTACATTTGCTAACACATATTTTGATGGCCGATCACCCCATAATATATCATCCATCCCCGCTTTCAATCTACAAGCATCAAAGCGCTCATTCTGTATTCCTCTCAGCCTTTCTTTCATTCCCCTTATTTCCTGCACTGCGTTAGGTCCATTCCTCTCGTAACATCTGTACAGTAACCCCTCTACATACTTTTGCAACCCAAATGACCAGCACACCTCCTCTCTCCCTAACCTTTTATAAAATCCTTTTATATCCACTTTTGCCATCTTTTCCCACCACACTATTAAACTTTTTCCCGACTCCACCTTTGCGCAAAACTTACCTGTTTGTCCTCCCCACTCAACAACTTAACATTCAATTTCCAGTAGCTCCTATACCATCTAACTGCCCCTTCCCAATGAACATCTACCAGTACCCCTCTATGGTCCAAAAACCCTACATCTATCGTTTGTATACTTCCAGTCACTACCTGATCTGACCCATAAATCCTGTCCAATCTAGCTGCATATCCCTTTCGAAAGTATGTGTCCTCTACCCTCCCCATCCCTCCTACCACGTCCTTTAACCCCACGCTGTTCAACACATCCCTTAAGATACCTAACACATCTCACTCCTAGGTTCCACATCTATATTCCTAATGATTCAGTTCGAATCCCCACCAGCCAGGCTGTGGTTCGTACGTTGGACTGCGTGCGGCCAGCAGTAACAGCCTGGTTGATCAGGCTCTGGTCCAACATGAGGCCTGGTCACAGACCGGGCCGCAGGGGCGTTGACCCCTGGAATTCTCTCCAGGTATCCACGTATCACTATCACTACACCGGGCATTCCTCCTAAGGCATACACGAGATATTCATTCACGAATTCATAATTGACCTTCCTAGAAAACTCCGCCGGCATATAAACCCCTACAAAGCATACTCTGACCACACCCCATTCCCCATCCACCTTTACCATACGTCCCCCCACACACTCCTCCCATGCTATCAACTGAAAAGGGCTTGACACTTTTATTACTACCGCAACCCCTCTCTTTAATCGCTCTGAAGACCCAGCATACACATCATATCCTGCCAAACGTAAGTCTCTTTCATACCTATAATTATGTTCCTGCAAAAATCCCACTTGCACACCAAAACGTCTCAATATCACCTCCACCCACTTCCTTTAACTTCCGCCCTCATACCATTTACGTTAATAGTTATATACTGGAAAACAATAATGTAGGTTTACCTCTCGACCTTGGCGGATGCATCACGTCAGTTTTTCCCCTGCCTCCTCCCCTACTTACGCATTTCCCACCCTTGGCACCTTCCAATATTTGCAACCCTCCCTTTTACCTTTTTGATACATCCACCAAAGTCTTTTTGCACGTTCTTTGTGCAGATGTTAATACATCCTCTCCATCTGATGAGGCGACCGATCTCTATCGGGATTCCCCCACCACTACCATAACATTATCAATATCATTTACACGCTCATGCAGTTCCACACTCACCGTCTTACCCATAAACCCTGTTATTTCTGGACTATCCACGCCCATATCACCACCAATTGCAGTATCTTCCTTTTATACTTTTCCTGCTGCCGCACTTAACTCCGGCAGTGCATCATTTAGGAAGCTCTCCAAGACCCCTTCCAATGACATATTGGGGCTGACCTCCGCAGTACCCTCATCCACTTCTGCTATTTCTTGCTGCTCCACCGCGGCCATTGCAGGTTGTGTTTGGCATATTTCTGCACTACCCTCTACTATCTCACTCCATGACCTTGTAGATGGCTCCTGCTCCATGATTGACCTTGCATTACACTCTTCCAACTCTCGCTTGCGATGCATATTCTCTTAAAATCGCTGCTACCCTCTCTTCGAGCAATCTGCCGCCACATGTCCTGAACTCAGGCATAACCACGTATGACGGTATGGGTCGCCTGATGGTCATCTTCAATGAATAAGAGCCCTCCATGAGCCCTTCGAAGGGCCCCCTCATGCCACTTCCCCACATTCGCAGCATGGACAATTCCATATTCTTTGAAGATAGCTTGTCTTCATGCCGGAAAAAAATACATTTGGTACGCTTTTGACACTCGCTAAAATATCTGACGTTTTACCCCCCATCCCCATCCCCACAAAATACAAAATATTTGAGATATTCCAATTTTTGTTACACATGAAATTCAAACACATTTTGTTTTATGTTCCCTGTGAAAATCATTTCAATCTAATCATTAACAATCTGACTGTTTCTGTCGTATATTTACGTCTTACGAGCCGTGTTTGTGACGTATTAATACGCCAAAATTCTAGCGGCTTCAAATCAAGGGGGAGAAAGCTGGTAGGCCCACATGTGAGAGCATGGGTTTGTGTGGTCAGTGCGCAGTATAAAAAAATCTTGCAGCAAGCAGTGCATGATGAGGAAAAAAAAAACCTCCGACTGTGTTTTTGGATTAAAATGCCAACTTTGAAGTGTATTTTCGTATAGTATTTATGGTTGTATTCTCGTTTTTTGTGGTCTCATTTGATAGAATGGAAGACATTTTACAGAAATAGAGATGATTTTGATTGGTTTCACGATGAAAAATAACTTGAAATTGAGCTCAAATTAGCGGAAATGTTCGAATTTTGCCGATGTTCAAGAGTAAACAAATGACGTCATCGTCCAATAAGTGTCCAACTAGATATTCTAATACGCAGTCACAAATGGGTTGACATTATTTATATAATTATTACATTATTATATAATTATTGTATTATTAAATCTTTTATTTTTTTGTGAATAAAAATTCAAAATAGAAAGCAAGAGTAATATAAGAGGCGCCTGGAGATGTGACTAGTGAACAGAGAAAATGTTATTTTACTGCCAGGAATATCTGCATTGTTCATTCTGGGCCCTATTTTGAAATTGGCATCTTTTTTAATTTGCATGAAATTGGCCAAATTGCCAATTTCACTGTATACACTTCACAGTCAGTCTGTGGAGAGTTCAACGAAACAAATCAATTTCCGCTTCGCAAGGTTCTCAGTATTAAACGATTTTCTTTGATTAATCGCTGTATTGCATCCCTACTGAGTATGCCTTGGGACCGTCTCTGAGTAACACACCTGTTTACCAGACGTTTAATGAAGCGTCGTCGTCGGGGATCCTTGGTTTTCTTAGCTGAAGAGTTTGATGCTATACTGGCATCGGGATTTGTGGTCCACAAATTGATTCTGTTATTGAATTCTCTCAACATCGATCTGACGTTGAGAACAGCAGTTAGATCAGGAGCAGACGAAATGTACGTAATATAGTCTTTCAAAACGTCATCAGAATTATAATGATGAGAGTTAGTGACAAAATCGAGGAATGTGAGAGTATGGTAGGAACATGAACCATATCGTTATAGTTAGCGACCAACTTCTTTAACTCCGCCTTTTATTTTGTTTAACTTCAAGTAATTTTCAAAACAATCATAACAAGGATCATCGTTCGAATCAAAGTAGATGTGGTCACCGTCCCAGTGACGGTAGACAGACACCACATGTCCCGCACCACCATCCTGGAAGAGTATCACTATGGCACACCCATCTCCTCTCTACAGTATTTGCATCTTCTCAAATTGATCACTGGTAACCAGGAAGCATCGCTAACCCAGAGGACGAGGGGTTAACGATAGGATTCTATTCACTTCAAAATCATAAATTCCTCTTGTCTCCTCCATGAAGACGCGTTCCATCTCCATCTTGAAGCGACGATCTGAACACTCAGAGAGAAGATTCCGAGTCTCTTCAATATATTTTATTTAGTGAAGCTGTGATAATTTAATGTAGAAGATACAGTTTTACTTACTGAAGTTCTTTAATGTAGTTGATAGAGTTTTATTTAGTGAGGTTGGAATAACGTTGTTTAATGTAGTAGATACAGTTTTATTTAATGAAGTTGTGAGACCTTAGTTTAATGTAGTTGATATAGTTACATTTAGTGAAGTTGTAAAAGCTTTATTTAGAGTAGACGTGACAGTTTTATAGTTTATATATATATATATATATATATATATATATATATATATATATATATATATATATATATATATATATATATGGAAGAGGTAGTAGGTTACTGAATGCTGTAAAGAGTTTTTATGAGGGTAGTGAGGCTCAGATAAAAGTAGGTCTTGGACAGGGATGTGTAATGTCACCATGGTTGTTTAATATATTTATAGATGGGGTTGTAAAAGAAGTAAATGCTAGGGTGTTGGGGAGAGGGGTGGGATTAAATTATGGGGAATCAAGTACAAAATGGGAGTTGACACAGTTACTTTTTGCTGATGATACTGTGCTTATGGGAGATTCTAAAGAAAAATTGCAAAGGTTAGTAGACGTTAGTAGACGATGGTGTGTAAAGGTAGAAAGTTGAAAGTGAACATAGATAAGAGTAAGGTGATGAGGGTATCAAATGATTTAAATAAAGAAAAATTGGATATCACATTGCAGAGAAGGATTATAGAAGAAGTAAATGTTTTAAGATATTTGGAGTTCATGTGTCAGCGGATGGGTTTATGAAGGATGAGGTTAACCATAGAATTGATGAAGGAAAAAAGGTGAGTGGTGCGTTGAGGTATCTGTGGAGACAAAGAACGTTATCCATGGAGGCAAAGAAGGGAATGTACGAAAAGACTGATGGACTGACCACATCGACTCAAGGTTGAGGGACTGACTACCTCAAACTCCTCCTGTTCTTCACGATTCTCCTTTGTATGGACTGATGAAACCACTGTGTGGCGAAACGTTTCCTCAATAAAGATACCCAAGTGTTGCATATGTGTCTAATTTATCAACTTGTCGGTTCTCTGAACCATTCATTTACATTTCCTTAACTATATTGACCCGGCTTCATAAAGGAACTTCATCGTACCTAAGCGCGATACGTCTGGCAAAGATGTTGCCCAGCATAAGCAGGAAACGTTTAAATCTGCACGAGTATCACGCTGGTGGTGTCAGAATGATCACCCCCCCCCCTTACTATACTTAGCAGGTACGTTTGTTAAGATTGTGAAATTTATTATTATTATAATGAAAAAGATGCGCTAAACCACAGGGGTTATACAGCAAGATTGTGAAATATACTGCAGGAATGTATAGCAGAGTATACTCAGTAGCTTATTATTAACGTGGAGGAGCAGGAAGAGGTGAAGGATAAAAGAGGAGGAAATAGGCTTCTCTTGGGCACTGTGAGTGCAAATGAGAGAATCGAAGTAGGTTTATTTAAAGATTTACTTAACATGATTGTTCACGGAAGCAATTTTGGTCTCGGTCTCTCTCCCCCCAGTGTGGGTGTGGGATGACACCAGAGGCTTATAATCTTAAGTCTCTTAAGTATGAGAGATGGCAAAACATTGTATTGCCAGGGTGTATACGCCGAGTGATGTCTCTCAGAGTATACATGTATATCTCTCATCATCATTTTGACCAGAGCTTTGGTAAGATGGGGAAGGAAGAAGGATAGGTAAGGATGGAAATTGGGAAAAATAGGGGGTGTGTGTGGAGGAAGGATAAAAAAAGGTAAGTGGCCCAACCACTTTGGTGCATAATATATGTGTTTAGTGGTATATCAAGGTAATATATCAAAAGGGGGCATAACATTTGCCCAACAGTGTCACACAGGTATAACAAAGTTATAGTTGCATGATTCTGTATCGGCAAAGGGTATACTAAGTGCAATATTTTTTTTTTTTTTTTTTTTTTTTTTTTAATTGCTGGACGTAAATTGACGGACGATAGCAAATGTATATCTCTCTTAAGAAAGGAATTACGTACTTTGAACTTTGTATGACCGGAGCTTCGGTAAGATGGGGAAGGAAGAAGAGTAAGGATGGAAATCTGGGAAAGGATTAGGAGGGTGAAAAGGAGGGATGATATAGGTAAGTGGACTATCCACTTTGAGCAGATTGTGCAGCTGTACTTCAGGTGTCGATGTCGATGTGTGAGGGTTGCTGGAATCAGCGGTGAGCAGCTGACAAGGTGAGGTTGTACAGCAGGAGACAGGCAGGACACGGCAGGAAGAGCCGAGCAGTATTAGGGTCAATTGGAGCCACACCCCAGCTTGAGCTAAATAGCAAAGTGCTGGGGGACTTGAGTCTTACCACCAGGAAGATCTGCACAGGGAAGTGTTGGTGGGAGGATTGTTAATATAGTGTCCCATTTTGGAGAGAGGTATTTCACTTCAAACGGGAGTGTGGCGTCTGTTCCAGGATCTTTGAGGAAGCGGATGAGGTTGTCGACGGTGGTGGTGCGGCGTCGCAACCTAACAGTTGCTTCGTTGATTCTCTGGGCGAGTTCGGTGTGAAACTGTTTCGTGGTGTAGTACCTGATACCAGGCATAAAGAGATATGGTGTAGTACCTGATACCAGGCATAAAGAGATATGGTGTAGTACCTGATACCAGGCATAAAGAGATATGGTGTAGTACCTGATACCAGGCATAAAGAGATATGGTGTAGTACCTGATACCAGGCATAAAGAGATATGGTATAGTACCTGATACCAGGCATAAAGAGATATGGAAGTTCATCATCAGAGGCAGGCGAGGTCGCTGATTGGTCTGCTGTAGTGGTGTTGGTGGAAGGCGAGGTCGCTGATTGGTCATTTGGAGTGGTGGTGGTCTCTCATTGGTAGGGGTTGATGGGGTCTCGATGGTCTCTGATTGGTCCATCTCCATGGCGGGAGGAGGCGGTGGTGGTGCAGCAGTGGCGATGTTGACAATATTTGCGGTGGACTTCATGATGCCAGACGAAGGTGGAGAGTCAGGTAATGTAAAGCTGGGCATGTTGTTGAGTTTGAAGAGTTCATTGATGGTGGTGTTGAATGATCCAGGTGCAGCTGCATTGTGTACATGGGCGTACATGATGCAGTAAAGAATTTTGGTGGAGTCGCCAGCAGTGAGTGGCGGTGATGTAGTACTGGTGGAGGATGCAGCTTGAGTGGCCTTGAGAATCTTGGTAGTATCTTCTTGGAGCTTTGTGATAGCAGCATATGTAGTAGATTGAGCAGTGGTTTTCTTTTGTTGTTCTAGTTGTGTCTTACGTACTTCTCGTCTGGTTGGGCACCTGGCAGCAAGGGTGGTCATTCATGGAGTTCAGGCATTTAGGTGGAGTGGTAGTAGTGCAAGTCTTGAAATCATGTCCTTCGTTGCCGCAGGTTGAGCAGAACTTCTTGTCCTCGGTGTGGCAGTCCTTTGTGGTGTGGACGTATGAGTAACAGTTGTAGCACTGTGGGATATGCTTGACTCTCTGCTTCAATGTAGGTTGGATTGATGTGGAAATAGTGGATAGCCAGTCCCTGGGCGAGTGCTCTGGCTGCCATGGTTGAGGCATGCAGGAAGCATTAGGTATCTTAATATATTCCTCCGTGGCCCAAGAGTTCTGGGCTTCAATGGACGATTTGATTTCAGAAGCCTGGGTAATGATAAGCTTGTCCAGTCGCTTAAGGAACAGTTCTCTTAGCCCTCATGGCTGGGGAAGTCATGACTTGAAATCCTCGTTGTTGAAGAGTGGTAGTAGCTCTTTGAGCGACAGAATTGCATTACACTTGACTTGCAGAGTGCCACTGATGGCAGCTACAAGTGCTAGTTTGGACGAGTCATTGACTGTCCCACTTGTAGGAAGATGCCATCGAGTGGATAATTAAAGTGACCCTCCACAACGGGGATCTTAGGGATGTCTAAAATATTCCCGTGGATGTGTCGGACTGTGTCGGTGTCTCTGTGAATTACTGTCGCTACAAATCTTACTAAATGTCTAAAAGTAAATAAACATAGAACTAAGTGGATTGTAAAATCATGCAAATTATATTAGGTTTTAAATCAGCACGAATTGTATCTCCTTGTTCTTTCAATATCACATACCTGAAAGCCCCTCTCATGAATCACATCAATCTTAAATCACTTGCAAAGGCAACTGCTCAAGAAGAAATATGTGACTTACTGTTAACAGTAATATATCACAAATTATATACATTGATTTATAAGTCTACTTACTGTCACCGCCCTAGATAAGAATGACAGGAACTATGTTGAATTAGGCATAAGAATTAACAACTCGGCGTCTACAGTGAAAAATTAATTGTTTGCTATCCTAACTGTACTAAGATTAACTTATGCCACTTATTATAAATCATCACTAGAGGCACTTGACTCACATGACTAAGAACATACTCACTGGAGAAGCAATATATAAATACTCCAGAATCAGAGGGAAAAATTAATGCACAATTTTTATGGATTCCACCACACACTGAATTTACTCCTTTATGATAAAGTTGATAAGTTAGCCAAATAATAAAGTACCCTGAAGGAAAATGTAGATTATAACTGGCATATCTGTGTCTAGCATTATGAACAATATTAGAAGTAAATAATGAAACAATGTCAGAGGAATACACTTAGAACCCTGAGTAAATTATCACTATGTAATGAACGTACGTAAGCATGTTTACGAAGCAACTTGCAATATGAACAGAGTGATGATGTGACCAGGCTCAGGCTCAGGCTTGCTACCAGTACTTCTGGCACTTTGGAAAACTCAGATGATCACACGGAGCGCCAAGCATGTGGTGACGTCACTTGCTTCAACACTATGTGCTTCAGTGTTCACCTTTTGAGGGATACTGAGATAGACAGTATAATAACCAATGTGAGATATCAGGGCATTTAATTAATTAACAAGACATATTTGTTTAATATCTTAAATTTGCTTGCAACAGCTAAGACAATTGTATACTATATGAATTTTGATGTATTCTGTTAACCTTTTTTGGGGACCAAGTTCTGAGGCTTTTTGTGTATTCCTATATTCTTCAGTTGCCGTCCAGAGGTATAGTATGGGATACACAGCTGGCTAGTTTTACTGTGTATCCCAAACTATACCTCTGGACGGAACAACTGAAAATATAGGAATACAAAAAAGCCTCATAACTATGTTCAAATATATATATATATATATATATATATATATATATATATATATATATATATATATATATATATATATATATATATATATATATATATATATATATATAGCATTGAAATCACGAAACAAGTGATTTTGAATCCTTTACCAAACTGCGCGACACATTGTCCCTGCTCAAGAGGCGGGTATTCAAACAGGATGAGGCTGAAATTAATCCTTGAGATACCACTGCCACGAGTGTCCTTGGATCACGAGAAACACCTAGCTCTGCTGGATGCGTGATCTTTGTAGGATCGCTGGCTCAGTGGTAAGGTGACATGGTACGTTGTGTTGTCTCTTGAGGCGGGACAACGTGTCGTAGGGTCGAGCCCTGGCCTGCCGCAACGAACGGACGAAGACTCTCAGGTAAGACCCACATGTGGGTGAGTGGGGAAAGTCTGGACAGGCGAAGAATAGTCGGTGAGAGGAAGGTCTAGAGTTGTAGATGAAAGAGCCAGGGCCAAACCCAGCTGCGTGGCACTTGGTATGTTAGGGACAAAGATGGACTTCAAGAGGCTGGGTCACGGAACTCTGGTAACAAGGGTACCAGCGAGACTATTAGCTAGTAAGGGTTGCATCCCTCACTGCATTGTAGACATCACAAACACAACTTCTGAAGGGATGTTTAAAAACATGACAGCGTGGAAACAAACTCACTCTGGAATATCTATCACATCTGCTGAGACCAAAGAAATATAAATTAGAAGGAAAAAACAACTTAAAATATGAGATTCGTTTGTAATGTGTTCAAAATACCTAAATTTAAATTAATTAGTTTGTATCTACATATCTGCTTCTAGCCAATTGGCTGACCTCTCTTCTGATGGAAATTTGCGTTTATGCAACAAAAATGTCTCAGCTCTGATATTACCCTCAATATTTTGATTGAATACACACACGCACACGCACACACACACACACACACACACACACACACACACACACAGACACACACACACACACACACACACACACTGACAAGGGTCAGTCCTAGGACCTGTACTGTTTTTGGTATATGTGAATGACATAACAGAAGGGATAGACTCAGAAGTGTCCCTGTTTGCAGATGATGTGAAGTTAATGAGAAGAATTAAATCAGTCGAGGATCAGGCAGGACTACAAAGAGACCTGGACAGGCTACAAGCCTGGTCCAGTAACTGGCTCCTAGAATTTAACCCTGCCAAATGTAAAGTCATGAAGATAGGGGAAGGACAAAGAAGACCGCAGACAGAGTATAGTCTAGGTGGCCAAAGACTGCAAACCTCACTCAAGGAAAAAGATCTTGGGGTGAGTATAATACCGAGCACATCTCCTGAGGCACACATCAATCAGATAACTGCTGCAGCATACGGGCGGCTGGCAAACATAAGAATAACATTTCAATACCTCACTAAGGAATCATTCAAGACTCTGTACACCATATACGTCAGGCCCATACTGGAGTATGCAGCACCAGTTTGGAACCCACACCTGGTCAAGCACGTCAAGAAATTAGAGAAAGTGCAGAGGTTTGCAACAAGACTAGTCCCAGAGCTAAGGGGATTGTCCTACGAAGAAAGGTTAAGGGAAATCGGCCTGACGACACTAGAGGACAGGAGTGTTAGGGGAGACATGATAACGACATATAAAATACTGCGAGGAATAGATAAGGTGGACAGAGACAAGATGTTCCAGAGAGGGGACACAGAAACAAGGGGTCACAATTGGAAGTTGAAGACTCCTATGAGTCAAAGGGATGTTAGGAAGTATTTCTTCAGTCATAGAGTTGTCAGGAAGTGGAATAGCCTAGAAAGTGACGTAGTGGAGGCAGGAACCATACATAGTTTTATGACGAGGTTTGATAAAGCTCATGGAGCAGGGAGAGAGAGGACCTAGTAGCAATCAGTGAAGAGGCGGGGCCAGGAGCTATGACTCGACCCCTGCAACCACAAATAGGTGAGTACAAATAGGTGAGTACAGACACACACGGGAAGGCAAATCCTGTGTAACAAACCTCCTAGAGTTCTATGATAAAGTAACAGAGGTAAGGCAAGAGAGAGAAGGGTGGGTTGATTGCATTTTCCTGGACTGCAGGAAGGCCTTTGACACAGTTCCTCACATGAGATTAGTAAAGAAGTTGGAAGAACAAGCATGTATAACAGGAAGGGCACTGGAATGGATCAGGGAATACCTCACAGGGAGGCAACAACGGGTCATGGTGCGTGATGAGGTATCACAGTGGGCGCCTGTGACGAGCGGCGTACCGCAGGGGTCAGTCCTAGGACCAGTGTTATTCTTGGTATATGTAAATGACATGACGGACAGGATAGACTCAGAAGTGTCTCTGTTCGCAGATGATGTGAAATTAATGAGGAGAATCACATCGGAGGAGGACCAAGCACGACTTCAAACAGACCTGGACAAGCTTGACATCTGGTCTAGCAACTGGCTTCTCGAATTCAATCCCATCAAATGCAAAGTCATGAAGATCGGAGAAGGGCAAAGAAGACCGCTGACAGAGTACAGGCTAGGCAGACAAAGGCTACAAACCTCGGCAAAGGAGAAAGACCTTGTTGTGAGTATAACGCCAAGCACGTCTCCGGAGGCACACATCAACCAGATAACTGCGACAGCATATGGGCGACTGGCAAACCTAAGATTAGCGTTCCGTTACCTTAACAAGGAATCATTCAAGACACTGTACAAGGTGTACATCAGGCCCATACTAGAATATGCAGCACCAGTCTGGAACCCACACCTGGTCAAGCACGTAAAGAAACTAGAGAAAGTGCAAAGGTTTGCGACAAGGTTAGTTCCACAACTCAGGGGACTGCCCTATGAAGAAAGGTTGAGGGAAATAGGACTAACAACACTGAAGGAAAGAAGGGTCAGAGGGGACATGATAACGACATACAAAATACTGCGGGGAATTTACAAGGTAGACAGTGACAGGATGTTCCAGAGAGGGAACACAGAAACAAGGGGACACAACTGGAAGCTGAAGACTCAGATGAGTCAAAGGGATGTTAGGAAGCATTTCTTCAGCCACAGAGTAGTCAGGAAGTGGAATAGTCTTGAGAAAGATATAGTGGAGGCAGGAACCATACACAGTTTTAAGACGAGGTATGATAAAGCTCATGGAGCAGGGAGAGCAGAGACCCAGTAGCGGACAGCGAAGAGGCGGGGCCAGGAGCTGAGTCTCGACCCCTGCAACCACAATTAGGTGAGTACACACGCACGCACACACGCACACAAACACACAAAAGGAAGGACTACACAACAAAATGCAAGGAGACTGAGGAGAGGTTCGTTCCAAAGGGCAATAAAAATAATAGCAAGACCAGAACGAGCCCTTCGTTAACCCAAAGGTGTAGAAAAGCAAAAACTAAATGCGCTAGAAAATGGAAAAAGTATAGAAGACAAAGGACCCAGGAAAATAAATAGAAAAGTCGAAGAGCCAGAAACGAATATACACAGATAAGGAGGGAGGCTCAGCGACAGTACGAAAACGACATAGCATCGAAAGCCCAGTCTGACACGAAGCTTTTGTATCGCCACATCAGGAGGAAAACAACAGTCAAGGAAGGAAGGAAGGAAGGAGAGGAGTTCACAATAAACGACCGAGAAGTATGTGAGGAACTCAACATAAGATTTAAAGAAATATTTACAGTGGAACCAGAAAGGACTCTGGAAAGCCAGAATAGTGGCGTATGCCAACAAAGGGTACACCAACAAGTGCTGGACAAAATACACACAACTGAGGAGGAGGTGAAGAAGTTGCTCAGTGAACTACATACCTCAAAGGCAGTGGGACCGGACAATATCTCTCCATGGGTCCAGAGAGAGGGAGCAGAGACGCTGTGTGTGACACTAACGACAATCCTCAACACATCTATTGAAAATGGGTGACTACCTGAGCTGCGGAAGACGGCAAATATAGTCCCAGTTTTTAAGAAATGAGATTGACATTAAACTACAGACCAGTGTCACTGACAAATATAGTATGCAAAGTCATGGAGAATATTATCAGGAGGAGAGTGGTGGAACACCTAGAAAGGAACAAACATATACACGATAACCAACACGGTTTCACTGAAGAGAAATTCTGTGTCACAAACCAACCGAAGTTTTAGAGCAAGATAACGGAAGACAAAAGAGAGGAGGGTACATTGCATATTTTTGGACTGCAAGAAAGCATTCAACACAGTTCCACACAAGAGATTAGTGCAAAAGCCAGAGGATGAGGCACTCATAACAGGAAAGGCACTGCAATAGATCAGAGGATACCTGACAGGGAGGCAACAACGAGTCATGGTAAGTGACGAGGTGTCAGAGTGGGAGCCTGTGATGAGTGGGGTTCCACAGGGCGGTCAGTCCTAGAACCTGTGTTGTTTCTGGCATATGTGAATGATATGACGGAAGGGATAGACTCAGAAGCGTCCCTGTTTGCAGATGTTGTGCAATTTATGAGGAGAATTAAATCGGAGGACCATCAGGCATGAATACAAAGAGACCTGGACAGGCTGCAAGCCTGTCCACTAACTGGTTCCTGGAATTTAACCCCACCAAATGCAAAGTTGTGAGTATTGGATAAGGCAAAGAAGACAGCAGACAGAGTACAGGCTAGGTGGCCAAAGATTGCAAAGCTCACTCAAGGAAAAGGATCTTGAGGTGAGTATAATACCGAACACATCTGAGGCGCATATGAACCAAATAACTGCTGTGGCATATGGGCGCCTGGCAAACCTAAGAGTAGTGTTCCAACACCTCAATAAGGGATCGTTCAAGACTCTATACACCGTGTACGTCAGGCCCTTAAATAATAAAGTATGGAGCACCAGTTCGGAACCCACACCTTGTCAAGCACATCAAGAAATTAGGAAAAATGTAAAGGTTTGCAACAAGACTAGTCTTGGAGCTAAGGAGAATGTCCTATGAAGAAAGTCTAAGGGAAAGCGACTTGACGACACTGGAGGACAGAAGGGATTGGGAAGGACATGATAACGACATATAAAATACTGCGAGGAATTGACATGAGAGAGAGACGAGGGTACAAAGTTTTTCAAGTCTTACTTGAAAAACTTTGTTTCATTGACACTACCGTCTTTGTGTCATTGACACTACCGTCTTTGTGTCATTGACACTACCGTCTTTGTTTCATTGACACTACCGTCTTTGTTTCATTGACATTACCGTCTTTGTTTCATTGACACTACTATCTTTGTGTCATTGACATTACCGTCTTTGTTTCATTGACACTACTGTCTTTGTTTCATTGACATTACCGTCTTTGTTTCATTGACACTACTGTCTTTGTTTCATTGACACTACCGTCTTTGTTTCATTGACACTACCATCTTTGTTTCATTGACACTACCGTCTTTGTTTCATTGACACTACCGTCTTTGTTTCATTGACATTACCGTCTTTGTTTCATTGACATTACCATCTTTGTTTCATTGACACTACTGTCTTTGTGTCATTGACACTACCGTCTTTGTGTCATTGACACTACCGTCTTTGTTTCATTGACACTACCGTCTTTGTTTCATTGACACTACCATCTTTGTTTCATTGACATTACCATCTTTGTTTCATTGACACTACTGTCTTTGTTTCATTGACACTACAGTCTTTGTTTCATTGACACTACCGTCTTTGTTTCATTGACACTACCGTCTTTGTTTCATTGACACTACCGTCTTTGTTTCATTGACATTACCGTCTTTGTTTCATTGACACTACCGTCTTTGTTTCATTGACATTACCGTCTTTGTTTCATTGACACTACCGTCTTTGTTTCATTGACATTACCATCTTTGTTTCATTGACACTACTGTCTTTGTTTCATTGACACTACAGTCTTTGTTTCATTGACACTACCGTCTTTGTTTCATTGACACTACCGTCTTTGTTTCATTGACACTACCGTCTTTGTTTCATTGACACTACCGTCTTTGTTTCATTGACACTACTGTCTTTGTTTCATTGACACTACCGTCTTTGTTTCATTGACACTACCGTCTTTGTTTCATTGACACTACTGTCTTTGTTTCATTGACACTACCATCTTTGTTTCATTGACACTACCGTCTTTGTTTCATTGACACTACCGTCTTTGTTTCATTGACATTACCGTCTTTGTTTCATTGACACTACCGTCTTTGTGGCATTGACACTACCGTCTTTGTTTCATTGACACTACCGTCTTTGTGTCATTGACACTACCGTCTTTGTTTCATTGACACTACCGTCTTTCTTTCATTGACACTACCGTCTTTGTGTCATTGACACTACCGTCTTTGTTTCATTGACACTACCGTCTTTGTTTCATTGACACTACCGTCTTTGTGTCATTGACACTACCGTCTTTGTTTCATTGACACTACCATTTTGTGTCATTGACACTGCCGTCTTTGTTTCATTGACACTACCGTCTTTGTGTCATTGACACTACCGTCTTTGTGTCATTGACACTACCGTCTTTTCAGAACCCATCTCTTTGTAATCGTTTTCCATTGCATAAAAATTAATTTTGCTCTCACTAGGAGGGGGGACCCCGACATCATGACTAAGTCTTCACTAAATAATTCCTCTTGACTTTAGAAATATTGCGTGAAAAATTATGGTCAATGCATCTCCAGTTTCTTATAAAAAAGGAAGCGTCTACCATTGTGGTCGATCTCATGATCTTTACGATATCAGTCGTCAACCTCAATATCAGGCTCTGAGACTTCCTGGTAATGAATGTATTAAAGCCATATTTACCATTGTTATATGGTGGCTTGATGATTAGTCCAAGGCACCAGTAGTATTACCACGTCTCAGCTGTCTGGTAAACACTGTTAGTCCAAGGCACCAGTAGTATTACCACGTCTCAGCTGTCTGGTAAACACTGTTAGTCCAAGGCACCATAGTATTACCAGTCTCAGCTGTCTGTAACACTGTTAGTCCAAGGCACCAGTAGTATTACCACGTCTCAGCTGTCTGGTAAACACTTAGTCCAAGGCACCAGTAGTATTACCACGTCTCAGCTGTCTGGTAAACACTGTTAGTCCAAGGCACCAGTAGTATTACCACGTCTCAGCTGTCTGGTAAACACTTAGTCCAAGGCACCAGTAGTATTACCACGTCTCAGCTGTCTGGTAAACACTGTCTATTCCGCTTCACATAAAACTTACATATCACTGAATTATCATTGTTGTTGTTGTCACTTTTTTCATATTTATGAATCATGGTGGGTGATTTCACCCACAAATATCAGGGACATTAGTGAGAGGTAAGAAGGTAAAACATTCACCATCACTCAGACAAGTGGCATAACTAGAGGAAGAGCAAGGGAAGCAACCATTCCAACTGAGCACATTTTTCACAAGTGGTGCTACCTGGAATCTACCTGGAGAGAATTCCAGGGGTCAACGCCATCGCGGCCCGGTCTGTGACCAGGCCTCCTGTTGGACCAGAGCCTGATCAACCAGGCTGTTACTGCTGGCCGCACGCAGTCCAACGTACGAACCACAGCCCGGCTGATCAGGTACCGACTTTAGGTGCCTGTCCAGTGCCTGCTTGAAGACAGCCAGTGGTTTGTTGGTAATCCCCCTGATGTATGCTGGGAGGCAGTTGAACAATCTTGTGTTGTCCCTCAACATGCTAGTGGCACGTGCTAGTGGATAGGCTGCAAGCCTGCTCCAGCAATTGGCTCCTGGAGTTCAACCCAACCAAGTGCAAAGTCATGAAGATTGGGGAGGGCAAAGAAGACCGCAGACGGAGTACAGTCTAGGAGGCCAGAGACTACAAACCTCAATCAAGGAAAAAGATCTTGGGGTGAGTATAACACCAGGCACATCTCCTGAGGCGCACATCAACCAAATAACTGCTGCAGCATACGGGCGCCTAGCAAACCTAACAACAGCATTCCGACATCTTAACAAGGAATCGTTCAGGACCCTGTACACTGTGTACGTTAGGCCCATACTGGAGTATGCAGCACCAGTTTGGAACCCACATTTATCCAAGCACGTAAAGAAACTAGAGAAAGTGCAAAGGTTTGCAACAAGACTAGTCCCGGAGCTAAGGGGTATGTCCTACGAGGAGAGGTTAAGGGAAATCGATCTGACGACACTGGAGGACAGGAGAGATAGGGGGGACATGATAACGACATATAAAATACTGAGAGGAATTGACAAGGTTGACAGAGACAGAATGTTCCAAAGATGGGACACAGCAACAAGGGGACACAGTTGGAAGTTGAAGACTCAGATGAATCACAGGGATGTTAGGAAGTATTTCTTCAGTCACAGAGTAGTCGGGAAGTGGAATAGCTTGGGAAGCGATGTAGTGGAGGCAGGTTCCATACACAGCTTTAAGAAGAGGTATGATAAAGCTCATGACGCAGGGAGAGTGACCCAGTAGCGGCCAGTGAAGAGGCGGGTCCAGGAGCTATGTCTCGACCCCTGCAACCACAACTAGGTGAGCACATTCTCATAAGCACATCTCCACTCTCCCACATGGTTGTTTAAACTGTTCTAAGAAAATTAACAAAATTCTTGATTATATAATTTAAATTTTCTTTAGAATATGGAATGAGTTACAATATTTTGATGAAATTATTTAGGAAAAGATGTAAATATGTGAAGAAGTGACTAACTTTAAATCATCTTAATAAACATTTAGTTTAATTAGAATTATTAAATAGTTCTCTCAGATTTCACATATGCACTTCTCTCAACTCTTTAATAATGACATAAAAACATTCACCATCACAGATACAAAACAAAAAACTCTCAGCGATGATAATAAAAACAGTCAACTTGAATGATTCGATGTATTGACATTAATGTCTCCCAAACTGTTGTTATGTACTGTGATGTGTGAATGTTAACATATATTACACATTACATATTTTGTAGAGATAAATGGCACAAAGTCAGTAAGTAATAAAAGAGACACAATTGTAGAAGGGAACTATTGAATGAAGAAGCTTTTTTCACAGGTGAAAGTTCCTCTCTGCTATTATGTATTTTTTCACCACCATCGTTGTGTTGTGATGTGTATAAAGTCTGTCTGCTACACCACAGTTAATAACACTGTATGTAACCTGTTTGCAGCCAGTTAAGAAAATGTTAATGTATAAACTTTCAAGTGTATATACATAAGCTGTTATAAAATAGTTAACATATGTTGTAAAATTGTTATTTTTATTATTAATTTAATATTCATAAAGGATGCATTCTCATTATAAGAATTATTGCTTATGGTAGTTGATGCACTCACAACCTCCTGGAGGTCATGCCACTCACAATCTCCTGGAGGTCATGCCACTCACAACCTCCTGGAGGTCATGCCACTCACAACCTCCTGGAGGTCATGCCACTCACAACCTCCTGGAGGTCATGCCACTCACAACCTCCTGGAGCTCATGCCACTCACAACCTCCTCCAGGTGTTTGTGTGTGTGTGCGTGTGTGTGTATGTATGTGTTTGTATGTGGGTGGGTGTCTCCTTGTGTGCACTCATCTATTTGTGGTTGAAGGGGTCGATTCATAGCTCCTGGTCCCGCCTCTTCACTGATTGCTACTAAGTCCTCTTTATGAAACTATGTATGGTTCCTGCCTCCACTGCGTCACTTTCTAGGCTCTTTCACTTCCTGACAACTCTATGACTGAAGAAATACTTCCTAACATCCATTTGAGTCATAGGAGTCTTCAACCCCTTGTATATGTATACCTGTTTGTGTGTGTGTGCCTACGTGTATATGTGTGTGTCTGCTTGTATATTTATGTGTCTGCTTGTGTGTATGTATACTTGTGTGTATGCCTTCTTTGTGTGTTTGCACACGTTTGCAAAGGCACTTGTTAATTGATAGTTGTGAATGGAGTGTGTGCGACCACTGTCAGCCTCAGAGTTATCTCTGAGTTACCAGACCTTGCCACGTGGAGGCCAGTCTTAAGGTCCACCCCCCTTCCCTCACTTTCCCCAGGTTCATGTGTCCAGGAATCCATCCGTGGGCCCCCGGATGTCTCCCCTTCCTCACTTCCCTAAGGTCAGGCTCGCCTCTCAGTGTTCTCATCTCTGCCTTCCAGCCTCAGCCTTTCCCAGGTTCATGTATCCAGGAATCCATCCGTCCGCCTCTGGATGTTTTCCCTTCCTCACTTTCCCAAGGTCAGCCTCACCAACCTGTATTATTGCCTTCCCCAGGTTCATGTTTCCAGGAATCCATCCGTTCGCTCCCGGATGTCTCCCCTTCCCCACTTACCCAACAACCTTCCCAAAGTTCATGTATCCAGGAATCAATTCGCTCCCACTTACCTAAGGTCAACGATGCCTTCCCCGGATCAGTGTCTCCAGGAGTCCACTAGTGTCATCTCAGGTGGACTCCCTTCCCCACTTCCCCAACGTCAGCGGTATTCTTGCCTTCCCCAGGTTCATGTATCCAGGAATCCATCCGTTCGCTCCCGGATGTCTCCCCTTCCCCACGTCCCCAAGTTCAGCCTCAACAACAACCTTCCCCAAGTTCATGTATCCAGGAATCCATCCATTCGCTCCTGGATGTCTCCCATTCCCCATTTACCTAAGGTCGGCGGTGCCTTCCCCGGATCAGTGTCTCCAGGAGTCCACTAGTGTCACCTCAGGTGGACTCCCTTCCCCACCCTCAGTGACCTTGCTGGGTGGAAACTTGGTCTTGTCTAGCTGGTCTACGGTAGAGACTGTCCAGGTGGGTGGAATTACTGGAGGTGACACACAGAAAACTGCTTCCAGTAATTACACCCACCAAGACAGCCACGACCGTACACCAGCTAGACGAGACCAAGCTGCCACACAGCTCACCCACCCAGGAGAGGCTAACTAAAGAAAATTTTGGACTTCTATTTATATTGCATTATGTTTCTATAGTAAATAAATTATTCTCAATTATATTATTAAGTAAGTGTTTTTGTGAATGTTTTCTTGTAGTAGATGAGTGTCCATGTGTTTATCTATTTATCTACCTCCGTAAAAAAACTATACGTGTTAATCAGTTTTCTTTTATGTTACTTATAGTTTGTATTTTCATCTTATGCAAAGATCCACAGGTGTACACACCCACATTTTTTCAACCACATTTACGCATCTCCACATATGCCACCTACACATACACCACACATTCAGTTCTCTGTATCACATACGCTCACATAAATGTAAATCAGTGGTAAAATATCCAGACATGTGTGAATAAGACAGTAAGTTAAGTCTGGCATTTATTGAGAAGACGTTTCGTCCACCAGGACTTTATCAATCTATCTGGGATTTGTAAAGTCTACCACGACTCTACCCGTCAGGGATTCATAAAGTCTTCCTGTACTTTATCTATCAATTAGAGATAGATAAAATGATAGAGCTATCAATCAAAGATTGTTTGAGATTGATAGTTTGGTAGAACAAATTCCTATCTCCCGCCTCACTACTGAGAGACACATTTCTGAAATTAGTTCTACAATCGTTTTTCAGAGTGATCTGAAAAACTGCGTTGCTGTCAGCATAACATTGGATGAATCGTCAGACATTCAACACATTCCTCTGTTAGCTATATTTGTTCACTATGTTACAAACGACGGAAATGTAAAAGAAGAATTTTTAGACCTGATAAGTTTAAAGGAAACCACAAAAGTATTAACATAAAAAATGTACTTAATCTTTATCAAATGCTCAACTACCATTACAAATACTTGTTAGTATTGCAACAGATGGAGCACCAGCTGTGGTGGATCAAAATACTGGCCTAGTTGGGCAATTGACACATGATCTTAACTATCCTGAATGTATCTGTATCCAATGTATCATCCACCTTGAGAATTTAGTAAGTAAACACTTCAAACTCAACAGTGACATAAATTGGGTTTTAAAAAAATGTGAATTTCATTCGGACAAGTGAGAAAACCCTCCGTGAATTTAGAAATTTTATTGAGGAGCTGAAACTTAAAGAAAAGTCGACCTTTCATTCTACTGTATTGTAAGATGACTGTCAACTACCAGTCTTTTGAATAGGTTTTTTTATATTTTTGAACCAGTCATTGCTTTCATGAAGGAAATGAAAGAGAAATACCCACAACTACAAAATCACGAATAAGTACAGGATCATTACGCAAATAACCCGCATATAGGAGACAGGAGCTTAGGACGACGTTTCTTTCCGACTTGGACCATTTACAAAGTCACTAACAAAAAGAACGAACGAACGAACGAGTTCAGGTAAGATCCCAATGGGATGAGCGGGGAAGACGGGACAGACGAAGAGTAGCACTGGAGAGGAGTGTTCTTAGTCGTAGAGATTGAGCCAGGGCATAACCCAGCAGCTGAGGCGATCGTGGGATAGAGCTGGAGAGATCAGGACTTGGCTGGCGATATGGGCGATGTGGGCAAGCTGTGCAGGCTGCATCATGGTGGTGGATGTGTAAAACTGGGGGGAGGGGCATGCTTCAATATGATTGGTCGTTAAGTATGCAGAGAGGAGACAGGATCATCGGTGATTGGTGGATAGAAAACTCTTCATATCTGTGTTCTTGTTTAGTTTTACGTTCTTGTCGTAGAACCATTTTGAAGTCTTCTGAAAGCTGGTTTTGACAATACAGTAAGTTTGATCAAGGTTTTGTCTTTTTCTAAGTCTTCAATTAGTGCTGTTTCAGTGTGGTGAGGGCAGCCAGCAGCCACAGTGTAGATGAATGGTTCAGAGAACCGACAAGTTGTTCAATTAGACACATGCAACACTTGGGTATCTTTATTGAGGAAACGTTTCGCCACACAGTGGCTTCATCAGTCCAATACAAAGAAGAAAGTAGTAATAAGAGGAGGAGTTTGAGGTAATCAGTCCCACCTGTCTACAGTATATAAGCAACTTCTATTTGCCTTATGTTGTATTTACTTTAAGATTGATGGACTGAACACATCGACTCCAGGCCGAGGGACTGATTACCTCAAACTCCTCCTCTTATTACTACTTTCTTCTTTGTATTGGACTGATGAAGCCACTGTGTGGCGAAACGTTTCCTCAATAAAGATACCCAAGTGTTGCATGTGTCTAATTGAACAGCAACAGTGTACTTGATACTACCATGACGCATGGAATAGACGGCCTGAGGTGCATATAGCGTCGGGGTGTGAGGATTATGTGTAGAAAGTGAGGGGTTCAGTTGGTCTGAATATTGTTTCCTCTTCCATTTCTTCAGGTCTTGGAGTATCTTGAGGGAGGGATGGAGTTTATATAGGCAGCCGACAGGGACGGGAACAAGAGAAAGTGGTGGAGGAGTAATAGTGGTAGTAGTAGTAGTAGAGGAGCACTGCAAGGGAGCTAGGGGCCCACAGAGGGGCAAGAACACAGAGTGGTAAAAGAAAGATAATAATGAACCACATAAACAAGGCAAAAGAAAGAAAACACAGGACGGGTTTGCCTGTCATATTCTATCGCCCTGGACGGGTTTCCCTGTTATATTTCATCGCTCTGAACAGGTTTCCCTGTCATATTTCGACGCCCTGGACGGGTTTCACTGTCATATTTCGTCGCCCTGTATAGCTTTCGCTGTCATATTTCGTCGCCCTGTATAGCTTTCGCTGTCATATTTCGTCGCCCTGCACGGGTTTCCCTGTCGTATTTCATCGCCCTGGACGGGTTTCCCTGACGTAATTTATCGCCCTTGACGGGTTTCCCTGTCATATTTCGACGCCCTGGGCAGGTTTTATTGTCAAATTGCATCGCCCTTGACAGGTTTCCCTGTCATATTTTGTCGCACTGGAGGTGTTTACCTGTCATATTTCGTGGCCCTGGATGGGATTCATTGTCATATTTCACCGACCTGGACAGGTATCACTCTCGT
Organism: Cherax destructor; assembly: GCA_009830355.1. Taxonomy (NCBI): domain Eukaryota; kingdom Metazoa; phylum Arthropoda; class Malacostraca; order Decapoda; family Parastacidae; genus Cherax; species Cherax destructor. The sequence goes on along the minus strand of WNWK01005077.1, from coordinate 18,866 downwards.
ATTTCATCTCCCTGGACGGGTTAACCTGTCATAAACATTCATACATCACTGTTCATAACGACTGTGTCAGAGATTTTAACACAGTGGTACTGGCCAGGTTGTGGCAGCCACCACCAACACAGTCGTGCTGGCCAGGTTGTGGCAGCCACCATCAACACAGTGGTACTGGCCAGGTTGTGGCAGCCACCACCAACACAGTGGTACTGGCCAGGTTGTGGCAGCCACCACCAACACAGTGGTACTGGCCAGGTTGTGGCAGCCACCACCAACACAGTGGTACTGGCCAGGTTGTGGCAGCCACCACCAACACAGTGGTACTGGCCAGGTTGTGGCAGCCACCATCAAAATTATTTTTGTCAAGAAATCGAATCATCCAAGTTGACAGTTTTTATTTTCATCCCCGAAAGTTTTTATTTTGTATTTGTGGTGGTGAATGTTTTTTATATTATTAATTAAGAGGTGAGAGAAGTATATATGTGAAAAATGACTTATTTAATAATTAATTCTACTTAAACAAAGTGTTTATTAAGATGATTTATAAGAATATCTCAAGTTAGTCACTTTTTCACCTATTTACATATTTTCCCATAATATTTCATCAAAATATTGTAATCCTCATTTCAATTTCTTGAGAAAATTGAAATTATATAAATAGGAATTTTCTTATTTCTCTTAAAACAATCGTGTGGGAGAGGCAGATATGCTTTTGAGAATGTGTACACATGTATGTATATATGTATGTATATATATAATATGTATGTATATATGTGTTCGTAGCATTTTGTTTGGAGTGATGTGAATGTGTAGACCAATAATTCACAATAAAGAAGAGTACAGTTCTGTGGTACAGCTGTCAGCCTGGCTGACTCTGCTGTCAGCCTGGCTGACCATAAAGGAAATCTGAACTTGTGTGTATTTATAGGTTTGATAAAGATATATGAGAGATGTTATTAGAGTTGCAAATGTATTTAATCTTAGGTAATGTTTTGATGGCTATAGTGTTGAATTAAGTTATAATATGCAAGAAAGACGGTAAAGATTTACCAAAAAAACTGGGTCTTAGATAATGTTGTGTGATGTCGCCTGTGGTCTTAAAGACGTGTGATGTCATTGTATTTTGGTCAAAAGACAATATATACAAGAAAGCCATCATGTAGACCAGATGTCACTGTAAACACAGCTTTATTAACATACTATGTTAAAACTCTGTACACACACACACACACACACACACACACACACACACACACACACACACACACACACACACACACACACACACACACACACACACACACACACACACACACACACACACACACACACACACACACATATATATATATATATATGTCGTGCCGATTAGGTAAAACTGGTCAATTAGCAAGAACTCATTTAAAATTAAGTCCTTTCTAAAAAATTCTCTTATACGATTAAAGATATATTTTTTTTCATTTATGTTAATGTAAAAATTTATAATTTTGTACCAAGAGAAACTTTGAAAACCTACCTAACCTTATTATAACAAGCGCAATTTAATTTAGCCTAACCCAACTAAATATATTTTAGATACTTTTACAATAATTTAATAATAAACAAACAAAATGAAATATATATTTTTCGTTAGGTTCAGAAGGATTTTTGCGTAATTATTTCATACACAAATTTTCACTTGTCTTATATGGCAAGGTGAGCGTTGCTATTTAAGCCAAAATCGCAAGTTTTACCTAATCGGCACGACATATATATATATACTTAATGTGCATTCATGTACGTATACATGCATGCATTTGCCATTGATTCCATCTGCAACCTTCAAATTCATTTACGAAACACGAGAAACAGATTATTATAATTTTTTAACAGTTTTCATGGAGGAGATTTAGAGATTCACATTTGACACTCATCAATACACAATAATATGTACATTCATACACATTATGTGACACTCATACACATTACGTAAACATTACACTCATTCTTACAAAATAACATGTACACATGACACTCATCAACACACAGTAACATGTACACATGACACACATACACAGTAACATGTACACATGACACTCATACACAGTAACATGTACACATGACACCCATACACAATAACAGTAAGCACTACATTCATTCATACATAAGAATATGTACACATGACACAGTCCTCCACTAGTGTCACAAACGTGTCACGTCTTTATATATTTTCATGTTTCACAAAGAATGGCGTCAAAATACCGTAAACCAGCGTATAAATGTATGTAAAAATACTAATATATGTGTATGTTTGTGCGCTTGTTAGCCTTTCAGTGTCAAATGAAAAAGACCAATAAATAAATAAAAACGAAAACAGTGTAATATTTAATATAGTTTTGATGGAGGTGGAAAAGTTCATCAACACTTGGACAATCATAGACATAAAATAAAACACTCAAAAATACTTTTAAACTGCTAAATGAGCAAAAAACTCGTACTAAGTACAAATTCATAGTGTAATATAAAAGGATTTCCAAAATTGTTCTTAATTAGCCTCTCCTGGGTGGGGGAGCTGTGTGGCAGCTTGGTCTGGTCTAGCTGGTGTACGGTCGTGGCTGTCTTGGTGGGTGTAATTACTGGACGCAGTTTTCTGTGTGTTACCTCCAGTAATTCCACCCACCTGGACAGTCTCTACCGTAGACCAGCTAGACAAGACCAAGTTTCCACCCAGCAAGGTCACTGAGGGTGGCAACCGCTGACTCTGAGGAAGTGGGGAAGGGAGTCCACCTGAGGTGACACTAGTGGACTCCTGGAGACACTGATCCGGGGAAGGCACCGCCGACCTTAGGTAAGTGGGGAATGGGAGACATCCGGGAGCGAACGGGTGAATTCCTGGATTCATGAACTTGGGGAAGGTTGTTGTTGAGGCTGACCTTGGGGACGTGCGGAAGGGGAAACATCCGGGAGCGAACGGATGGATTTCTGGATACATGAACCTGGCGAGGGCATGAATACTAGCAGTTGAGGTTGACCTCGGGTAAGTGGGGAAGGGAAGACATCTGGCGGTTAACGGATGGATTCCTGGATACATGAACCTGGGGAAGGCTGAGGCTGGAAGGTAGAGAGAGAGAGGCGAGGCTGACCTTAGGGAAGTGAGGAAGGGGAGACATCCGGGGGCCCACTGATGGATTTCTGGACACATGAACCTGGGGAAGGCGAGGGGGGGGTGGACCTTAAAGACGAACCACTGGCCTCCACGTGGCAAGGTCTGGTAACTCAGAGATAACTCTGAGGCTGACAGTGGTCGCAAATAATAATATTAGTATTATTATTAATTGTTATTAATTGTTATTCCCACTCCAGCCTCCCTGACAGGATTCATGGTAGTGTTCTTATTTGTGTTCATTCACCGGATAGATTAATAAAAATACGAACATCAGTACTGTTCAAATTGTTTATTAGTGTAAAGAGGAACAACAATACGGGGATACCTTTTTGCGCAGGAAGGTATCCCCTTATTGCATAAACCCAGCCACCTCTACCTTACTTTTCTTCTGTGTTTCTTTAATATTCTTCTGTGGCACTGTACTGTTCTTCTTAAGTGCCCATCTGCCCTTTTGATTTGCCTGTAGATGCCTCTCTTTTGACCTACGAGATATATTAATCTACTGTTTTTCCATTTAGGTAATTTTTTTATCTAATTTCCCTATCTGGAACCTTCGAGACCTTTGAGAGGGTCTCTGGTCCTTTTTCTATTTCCAACTTTTCGGATTTCAACTGATTTCAATTTCAACGCTCGTGTACGGTAACCAGGACAAAATTTTGTAAATAATTGGCATGTACAGGTTCCTTATTGTCAATGTTCCTAGCTTCCTCGAATGGCTTTGATATGTTCAAAACCCTCTATGATATAGATTGAAACGTTCAGTATTTTATTTAGCTGCTAACTCGGCAACGACTGAGACTGAAAGCCAAGTTTGTTGGTGTGTTAAAGACTGTTAAGTTTTTATTCCACTTATATCACTTTTTATTTCAGTCTGCCACTTGTGTATGCCTTCTGTATTTAATGGCTGACTCATCGTATGACCGGGATACCACCCATTAAGTTTAGTTCATGTGCGGCCAAACTAATTACAGTGGACCCTCGGTTTTCGTTGAAAATTCTTTCCAGAATGCTGTTTGAGTGCCGTTACCAAACGAATTTGTTCCCATAAGGACAAATGTAAATTAGATTAGTCATTTCAGATCCCCCAAAAGTACACTTACAAAAGCACTTACGAAAATACACTTACATAATTGTTCGAGTTTGGAGGTGCACGAAAACCGAGGGTCCACTGTATACTATTTTTTTAATTTAACTTGGAATCCTTGTGATATCTGGAGAATACCAATACTTCTTTTTAACAGCTTTAAATTTTCATCTGTGATGTGTTTTCAAGAAAGCTATTTTATTAGGTACCCTTGAAGGAATATTAGGTACCCTTGAAGGAATATTAGGTACCCTTGAAGGAATATTAGGTACCCTTGAAGGAATATTAGGTACCCTTGAAGGAATATTAGGTACCCTTGAAGGAATATTAGGTACCCTTGAAGGAATATTAGGTACCCTTGAAGGAATATTAGGTACCCTTGAAGGAATATTAGGTACCCTTGAAGGAATACTTTTATGAGGATGAAATTTCTTCTTCTAACTTTTAGGTTTTATTTCTCTCACACCTCGAGAACGCCTCATCCAATCGCAGTAAGATTTTCAACTCTTCTGTACAGTAACGAGAACCAAATTCTTGTAACACCTGTCATGCTGACGTGTCTTATGGCCAAGTATGTAGAACAGTCTCCCAGCATCCTGGAATGGCTCGGATAACTTCCAAAATCCTCAGTGGTTTAGCTTGGAACGTCGAAAAAGACACCAAAACATTTGAACCACATCAAACTTTAACTCTGATTCACTTTACGAAATGGATGAAGCGATTTTTGGGTATATACACTGAGTAGGTAGTAATTTTATTGTATTATGAGCAATGACTGGAGACTGCGTCTTCTGTGTCCATTGATGGAACCTTCTTGATTTTAGATTGAATAAGTTTACACGTGCCAGTTTTATTAAACAAATTGGTTTATGTGAAGTAACTGACTTTATTGTATTATCTTAAGTTAACTGTACTTTATGTGACTTATTTTATTATATTAAGTTAACTGTACTTTATGTGACTTATTTTACTATGTTATCTTAAGTTAACTGTACTTTATGTGACTTATTTTATTGTATTATCTTAAGTTAACTGTACTTTATTTTGTACCCAAAGCCTAAAATTCCTTGTTTGCTTTCTTGTTAATTTACTTGATTCTTCAACACCAGTCAGTCTCATATACAGAAGCGCTTGTATTGAATTTTTCTCATCTGTAGGTTCCAAATTGTGTTTCAATAGACAAAACTGGGAAAACAAAGTTTGAATAAGTTTTTGACTGTTTGTCTGGTTAGCAATTTTTATTCAGTAAACTGTAATATAAGTTTGCATGTGATATATTGAGAATTATTTTAAGTCCCTTCAGGTCTTGAACGCTAATGTTTATCTGCATTAATAATTTATGCCTCACTCTGTACTACTGCTATTGCATGCGTTGAAATCCAGACGCTGGTATTAAACAGTATGTGTTATCGTTCTTGGATAAAGTGGCCACTGAATTACATCTTCAAATGGTGTTCGTCCAGGTAATTTTTATGAAAACCTCAATACAACTGTTATTTACACTTTTTTCCTCCACTCTCACCCAAATTTCTATGGTTCCCTAAGTTTTCCTAGCCTAATTTTGCTACATATCTTGGTTTTCATTTGCCTTTAGTCTCCTTATCTTCCTGAGCTATCTTCCCAACTTGTCTTATCAGACATTAACAACTCTCTTGTATTTCGTATCATAATTTTTTCAGTCTGGTCTCCAGTGAACATGTCTACACGTGTTTCTCCTCTCTCTTCCTTCTCGTTTACCTCTGCCTCCTCCAGTTCCCTTTCTTATTTTTAAAATTTTCGCTTCCATGTTCTTTGCCCAGTGTTCCGCTAGAAACATCCACAACATCCACAACATTCACAGTGTTCCGCTAGAAACATCCACAGTGTTCCGCTAGAAACATCCACAACATCCACAGTGTTCCGCTAGAAACATCCACAACATCCACAGTGTTCCGCTAGAAACATCCACAACATCCACAGTGTTCCGCTAGAAACATCCACAGTGTTCCGCTAGAAACATCCACAACATCCACAGTGTTCCGCTAGAAACATCCACAACATCCACAGTGTTCCGCTAGAAACATCCACAACATCCACAGTGTTCCGCTAGAAACATCCACAACATCCAGTGTTCCCTAGAAACATCCAACTCAGTGTTCCGCTAGAAACATCCACAACATCCACAGTGTTCCGCTAAAACATCCACAACATCCACAGTGTTCCGCTAGAAACATCCATGTTCGCTAACATCCACAGTGTTCCGCTAGAAACATCCACAACATCCACAGTGTTCCGCTAGAAACATCCACAACATCCACAGTGTTCCGCTAGAAACATCCACAACATCCACAGTGTTCCGCTAGAAACATCCACAACATCCACAGTGTTCCGCTAGAAACATCCACAACATCCACAGTGTTCCGCTAGAAACATCCAAGTGTTCCCAGAAACATCCACAGTGTTCCAGAAACATCCACAACATCCACAGTGTTCCGCTAGAAACATCACACATCCAGTGTTCCGCTAGAAACATCCACAACATCCACAGTGTTCCGCTAGAAACATCACAAACATGTTCCGCTAGAAACATCCACACATCCACAGTGTTCCGCTAGAAACATCCACAGTGTTCAACATCCACATAACGTGTTCGCTAGAAACATCCACATATCACAGTGTTCCGCTAGCATCCCACATCCACAGTGTTCCGTAGAAACATCCACAACATCCACAGTGTTCCGCTAGAAAATCCATCCACAGTGTTCCTAGAAACATCCACAAATCCACAGTGTTCCGCTAGAAACATCCACAACATCCACAGTGTTCGCTAGAAACATCCACAACATCCACAGTGTTCCGCTAGAAATTTTACAACATCCCATGTTCGCTAGAACATCCACAACATCCACAGGTCCAGAAACATCCACAACATCCCGTGTTCGTAGAAACATCCACAACATCCAGTGTTCGCTAGAAATATTTACAACATCCACAGTGTTCCGTAGAAACATCCACAACATCCACAGTGTTCCGCTAGAAACATCCACAACATCACAGTGTTCCGCTAGAAACATCCACAACATCACAGTGTTGTGAATTCAACAGTTCGCTGACATACAATCCACAGTGTTAGAAACATCACACTCAGTGCGTATAAATCAAGGTGAGCTCCAGAATCAAAGAAACATCTCCTGTTGCTAAAACAACACACAGCAGAAAAAAAAGGCTGCCAATGAGGTTTAGAAAATACAGTTGTAACTCCACCTCAAGGAATATGGGGGGGGAATGAGGAAAGAAGGAGAGGAATGAAAGAGTGAAGAGACAAAGAGAAGGAGAGGAGAAAGGAGAAAGAGAAGAAGGGAGGAGGGAAGAGAAGAGAGAGAGAGAGAGAGAGAGAGAGAGAGAGAGAGAGAGAGAGAGAGAGAGAGAGAGAGAGAGAGAGAGAGAGAGAGATAAAATCTCATTTACTTGTCCAATCATTGTATAGACAAAAACTACATAAATCCACTTGAAATTTCCAGTATTAACATTATAAGCCCAACTTAAGAAAATGTATTTTACACTAAAAAAATAATATTTTGAATTTTAATTAAAAAACAAATTTAAGTTAGAGTTAAGTTTATTGTTGTGTCTTTGTTTCCTGTCAGCCTTTTTGTGGTGTCTTTGTTTCCTGTCAGCCTTTTTGTGGTGTCTTTGTTTTCTGTCAGCCTTATTGTTGTGTCTTTGTTTCTTGTCAGCCTTATTATGGTGTCTTTGTTTCCTGGCAGCCTTAATGTTGTGTCTTTGTTTCCTGTCAGCCTTATTGTTGTGTCTTTGTTTCTTGTCAGCCTTATTGTTGTGTCTTTGTTTCTTGTCAGCCTTATTATGGTGTCTTTGTTTCCTGTCAGCCTTAATGTTGTGTCTTTGTTTCCTGTCAGCCTTATTGTTGTGTCTTTGTTTCCTGTCAGCCTTAATGTGTTATCTTTGTTTCCTGTCAGTCTTATGTTTTTCTTTGTTTCGTCAGTTATTGTTTCTTGTTTCCTGTCAGCCTTATTGTGGTGTCTTTGTTTCCTGTCAGCCTTAATGTTGTGTCTTTGTTTCCTGTCAGCCTTATTGTTGTGTCTTTGTTTCCTGTCAGCCTTATTATGGTGTCTTTGTTTCCTGTCAGCCTTAATGTTGTGTCTTTGTTTCCTGTCAGCCTTAATGTGTTGTCTTTGTTTCCTGTCAGCCTTATTATGGTGTCTTTGTTTCCTGTCAGCCTTAATGTTGTGTCTTTGTTTCCTGTCAGCCTTATTGTTGTGTCTTTGTTTCCTGTCAGCCTTATTATGGTGTCTTTGTTTCCTGTCAGCCTTATTATGGTGTCTTTGTTTCCTGTCAGCCATATTATGGTGTCTTTGTTTCCTGTCAGCCTTATTGTTGTGTCTTTGTTTCCTGTCAGCCTTATTGTTGTGTCTTTGTTTCCTGTCAGCCTTATTGTGGTGTCTTTGTTTCCTGTCAGCCTTAATGTTGTGTCTTTGTTTCTGTCAGCCTTATTGTTGTGTCTTTGTTTCCTGTCAGCCTTAATGTGGTGTCATTGTTTCCTGTCAGCTTTAATGTGGTGTCTTTGTTTCCTGTCAGCCTTAATGTTGTGTCTTTTTTTCCTGTCAGCCTTATTGTGGTGTCTTTGTTTCCTGTCAGCCTTATTATGGTGTCTTTGTTTCCTGTCAGCCTTAATGCTGTGTCTTTGTTTCCTGTCAGCCTTAATGTTGTGTCTTTGTTTCCTGTCAGCCTTAATGCTGTGTCTTTGTTTACTGTCAGCCTTAATGTTGTGTCTTTGTTTCCTGTCAGCCTTACTGTTGTGTCTTTGTTTCCTGTCAGCCTTAATGTTGTGTCTTTGTTTACTGTCAGCCTTATTGTTGTGTCTTTGTTTCCTGTCAGCCTTAATGTTGTGTCTTTGTTTACTGTCAGCCTTATTTTTGTGTCTTTGTTTTCTGTCAGCCTTAATGCTGTGTCTTTGTTTACTGTCAGCCTTACTGTTGTGTCTTTGTTTTCTGTCAGCCTTAATGTTGTGTCTTTGTTTTCTGTCAGCCTTAATGTTGTGTCTTTGTTTACTGTCAGCCTTAATGTTGTGTCTTTGTTTACTGTCAGCCTTACTGTTGCCGCTGAAGCTGTTGTGGCATTTGCTGTTTTTATGTCTTCAACAGTGAGCCTTGGAGAGGCAGTTCCCAGGAAATTAATTTTATTGTTATATTCGCTCTTGTTATTTGATATAGTTGTTGGCTGTCTTGACTGTCTTCTATACCAGCATTATTGTCGTGACTGTCTTCTATACCAGTAACTGTCATGACTTTCCTCTTTATCAGTGTAACTGTCTTGACAGTCTTCTTTACCAATTTACCAATGTAACTGTCGTGACTGCCTTCTATTCCAATGTGACTGTCATTACTGTCTTCTTCACCAGTATAAGTGTTGACTGTTCTCTTTGCCAGTGATAATCGTGAGTGTCCTCTTTGCCAGTGTAACTGCGTGACTGTCCTCTTTGCCAGTGTAACTGCGTGACTGTCCTCTTGCCAGTGTTAAATGTCGTGACTGTCCTCTTTGCCAGTGTAACTGCCGTGACTGTCCTCTTTGCCAGTGTAACTGTCGTGACTGTCCTCTTTGCCAGTGTAACTGTCGTGACTGTCCTCTTTGCCAGTGTAACTGTCGTGACTGTCCTCTTTGCCAGTGATAACTGTCGTGACTGTTCTCTTTGCCAGTGTAACTGTCGTGACTGTTCTCTTTGCCAGTGTAACTGTCGTGACTGTCCTCTTTGCCAGTGTAACTGTCGTGACTGTCCTCTTTGCCAGTGTAACTGTCGTGACTGTCCTCTTTGCCAGTGTAACTGCCGTGACTGTCCTCTTTGCCAGTGTAACTGTCGTGACTGTCCTCTTTGCCAGTGTAACTGTCGTGACTGTCCTCTTTGCCAGTGTAACTGTCGTGACTGTCCTCTTTGCCAGTGTAACTGTCGTGACTGTCCTCTTTGCCAGTGTAACTGTCGTGACTGTCCTCTTTGCCAGTGTAACATAGTCGTGACTGTCCTGTTTGCCAGTATAACTGTCGTGACTGTCCTCTTTGCCAGTGTAACTGTCGTGACTGTCCTCTTTGCCAGTGTAACTGTCGTGACTGTCCTCTTTGCCAGTGTAACTGTCGTGACTGTCCTCTTTGCCAGTGAAAATGTCGTGACTGTCCTCTTTGCCAGAGTAACTGTCGTGACTGCCCTCTTTGCCAGTATAACTGTCGTGACTGTCCTCTTTGCCAGTGTAGCTGCCGTGACTGTCCTCTTTGCCAGTATAACTGTCGTGACTGTCCTCTTTGCCAGTATAACTGCCGTGACTGTCCTCTTTGCCAGTATAACTGTCGTGACTGTCCTCTTTGCCAGTGTAACTGTCGTGACTGTCCTCTTTGCCAGTGAAAATGTCGTGACTGTCCTCTTTGCCAGTATAACTGTCGTGACTGTCCTCTTTGCCAGTGTAACTGCCGTGACTGTCCTCTTTTCCAGTGTAACTGTCGTGACTGTCCTCTTTGCCAGTGTAACTGCCGTGACTGTCCTCTTTGCCAGTGTAACTGTCGTGACTGTCCTCATTGCCAGTGAAAATGTCGTGACTGTCCTCTTTGCCAGAGTAACTGCCGTGACTGCCCTCTTTGCCAGTATAACTGTCGTGACTGTCCTCTTTGCCAGTGTAGCTGCCGTGACTGTCCTCTTTGCCACAATAACTGTCGTGACTGTCCTCTTTGCCAGTCCAACTGCCGTGACTGTCCTCTTTGCCACTATAACTGTCGTGACTGTCCTCTTTGCCAATGTAACTGCCGTGACTGTCCTCTTTGCCAATGTAACTGCCGTGACTGTCCTCTTTGCCATTATAACTGCCGTGACTGTCCTCTTTGCCAATGTAACTAACGTGACTGTCCTCTTTGCCACTATAACTGTCGTGACTGTCCTTTTTGTCAGTGTAACTCCCACAATTTGCACTAGAGGTGGGCCATATATATATTTATCTATTTATCTCTCTCTCAATAAATGTTATCTTGCTCACACTCTAACAGCACGTCAAGTCCTAAAATCCATTTGTCTCTATTCGCTCCTATCTAACACGCTCACGCATGCTTGGTGGAAGTTCAAGCTCCTCGCTCACAAAACCTCCTTTACCACCTCCCTCCAACCTTTCCTAGGCCGACCACTACCCCGCCTTCCCTCCCCTATAGATTTATACACTCTCGAAGTCATTCTATTTTGTTCCATCCTCTCTACACGTCCGAACCACCTCAACAACCCCTCCTCAGCCCCCTGGATAATAGTTTTGGTAATCCCGCACCTCCTCCTAATCTCCAAGCTGCGAATTCTCTGCATTATATTCACACCACACATTGCCCTCAGACACGACATCACTGCCTCCAGCCTTCTCGTTGCAACAATCACAACCCATGCTTCACTCCCATATAAGAGCGTTTGTATAACTATACATTTTTGCATTCCTCCTCAGTGCACCAGTAACCTTTTTTCCCTCGTCAGTTTTATGATTCACCTTATCTGCTGACATGTCCACTCCTAAATATCTGAATACATTCACCTCCTCCATACTCTCTCCCTCCAATCTGATATCCAATCTTTCGTTACCTAATTTTTTGTTATTATCATCACCTTAATCTTTCTTATGTTCACTTTCAATTTTCTTCTTTTACGTACCTTATATATAATGTGGTGCCGATTTTGGCTTGAATAGCAACGCTCTTCTTGCCGAATAAGGCAAGCAAAAATTTGTGTATGTAATAATTTCGCAAAAATCATTCTAAACCTAACGAAAAAAATATATTTTATTGTGTTTGTTTATTAATTAATTATTGTAAGCTTATCTAAAATATATTAAGTAGGATTAGGCTAAATTATATTGCGCTTTTTATAATAAAGTTAGGTAAATTTTCTAAGGTTCTTTTGGTACAAAATTATTAATTTTTACATTTACATAAATTTAAAAAAATATATCTTTAAACAAATAAGATAAAATTTTAGAAAGGACTTAATTTTAAATGAGTTCTTGCTAACTGACCAGTTTACCTATTCGGCACGACATTAGCGTAGTATTTGCAGATGTCCCTACTGCCTACATGTACAGATTCAGATTCTTTCTTGGTTTCCGAGAAGTGATTTGCTGTCTTATTGTTCATCTTTCCCTGAGTATATTTCTCTAGGATGTTTTGTTTTTTTTTTTTTTTTTTTTGCTACATTCGCCCTATTGTCCTCTGCATATTTCTCACTGTCCTGCATCCTTATTTCTGTCTCTTCTTTCCTGCCCTGAGCATCTGTTTCCACCCTTATGTCAGCTCTGTATTTCCTATCTTCATCATCCCACTCTTTGGATATTTCTGGAAAGCTCCTCGGGAATTTCCTCATATTACCTAATTTATTTTTTTCAATACTTCCCTTATACCTGTCCAGCTCTCCAACTCTCCACGGCAAGTCCAGAAACACATTTAAGTTCATTGCTTATAGCTGTATTTAGCTTTGTACATGATACTTGGTTTTTTTTTGGTACCAAATATTCTACAATCAATACCCCTTATATTGTTTCCTAGATTATCCCCACTTGAACCACACATTCCAACTAGCCATTCTGACTTTAGGATTTATGTTTCCTGTATTTGTGGGTCCGTGTGGTTTAGAGTTGGGGAAGAGGAATGTTTTGAGTGGGTGGTAAGTGAACATCAGTCATCTCACTTCCTTGGCCACCTATCTTGAAGAATAAGAATAATCTACCCCATTGTCTAAGAGTCCTGCGAGCCTCAGTAGGTAGACACTGTGCCTCAGTAGGTAGACACTGTGCCTCAGTAGGTAGACACTGTGCCTCAGGAGGTAGACACTGTGTCTGTCTATAGAGGAACATTAGCCTGATATTCGCTTTTCTTACTACATTGTTTACTATCAGTTCTCCTGATATGCTTGGGGTCAGAAGAAATTCCTAGACATTTCACTGAATATACTGACGTGATGGGTTCCTATTACAATGAACATTAAAAGCATTTACTCTTTTCATGCCAAAGAGTATGGTTTCTGTTTTCCCGAGGTGTAATGACAGTTAGTTGTCTACTATTTGCTTCAGGACTCGTTCTTGTGATAGTGCATTAGCAGATCACTGTCGTCTGCATACAACAGAAGCTTACACTTGACACTGATGGGCATGTAATTCACATACCATAAAAATAGTAAACGACCCAGAATACTATCTTCGGGAACTCACTTGCTAACGGCAGGGGTTATGATTCAGTATTATTGATCTTGGCAATATGTTTGCTGTTGCTCAGGTAGGACTTTAATCAGACTACACGCAGGTGGTGTCTAGTGTGCTCTCTGTGGAGACTTTTCTACTGTGCTTCCGTTCGTAGCTACCTGAGATTGGATGATGGTTTCCCTCGACTACGAGCAGCTATATCTCAAACTTAAGGCGGAATTAACGGAAGATAGAAGAGAAATTCAACGATTGAAGGGATGAAGCTGAAGTTGAAGGTCCAGGAGACTGCTGTGAAAACCAGCAACTCGTTTTCCTTGTTATCAGACGAATGTGAAGACATCCCAGCGATGACCATCTCTACAAAGACCGTCGAGAACGTCATGCACACCGCCAGTCGAGGTAAGAACATTGTTTTAGTTGGGGATAGTCAGATTAGGTTTATGGATAGGGAATTTTGTCTAAAGGATAGGAATAGGAGGCAGAGGGTATGTTATCCAGGGGCTGGGATGCAGGATATTGTTATCCGTCTGGACGACATCATGAGAGGAAATGGGAGCAATCCTATTATCTGTCTCAGTGCTGGAGGCAAAGATGTTGGCAGACGTAGGAGTGAGGAGCTGATTAGCAGCTATAAGTCAGCAATAGACAGAATTAGGAAGAAGGGTGGGAACCCTGTCATATGTGGTGTTTTGCCAAGGAGGGGAGTTGGATGTGAATGGTTGTCCAGGGCAATTGGTGTCAATTGCTGGCTGGACAAATACTGTAAGGAAAATGCAGTAACATTCATTGACAACTGGGACCTCTTCTATGGCAGAAATGACATGTATGCCAGGGATGGGGTTCACTTATCTAGGTCTGGGGTGGGGGCACTGGCAACTGCAGTGGAGATAGCTGTTAGGGCTTTAAACTAGAAAAAGTTAGTGGTATGGGTTATGGGGGGAAACAGTGAAATCCCAATGTAGTAATGTTATAAATTCTAGGGGAACTAGTAATAGACAGAATAAGGTGGATATTGGAAAGTCAGTGGCACTAGGTGACAAGGACAGTAATAGGTATAGTGGAAAAACAGAAATGAGCAGGAAGGGTAAAGAGAAAGGAGGGTCTTTAAATATACATTACACCAATAGTCGTAGTGCTAGGAATAAGATGGACGAGTTGAGATTAGTTGCAAGTACGGGTAATATTGATGTTTTTGCAATAACTGAGACATAGTTTAATATGAAAAATAAGGACATGCCTGCCGAATGTCACATTCAGGGTTTTAAATTGTTCCAAGTAGACAGAAGTATCGGGAAGGGGGGTGGGGTGGCACTCAATGTCCGTGATCATTTAAATTGTTGCATAAAAACGGGTATAAAGTCTGAAATAACACATACAGAGTCTGTCTGGATAGAATTTTCAGATGGGTGCGAAAAATTGATTTTAGGCGTGATTTACCGTCCTCCAAACTTAGATAGGGAACAAGGGAGATTACTTTGGGAGGCACGATAATGTAGTAATTCTAGGGGACTTTAACTTTAGTCAGATTGACTGGAATTTCTTGACAGGGAATTTAGAATCTAACGATTTTTTAGAAGTAGTTCAGGATTGCTTTTTGAACCAGTTTGTGACAGAAACTACAAGGGGAAATAATCTACTTGACTTGGTTCTGGCAAGCAAGGAAACCCTTGTTAATAATTTAGAAATTAGAGGAACTCGGCTCAAGCGACCATAAGTCAATTAAATTTAGCATTGAATGGATGTATGATAGTAGGGATAATTCAGTAACGGTCCCAGATTTTCGCTTAGCAGATTATAATGGACTTAGAGAACACTTATCAACTGTGGACTGGCGTAACGAAGAGAGGTATCAATATGACAGTTTTCTTAACACTATACAGGCTGCCCAAAGAACATTTATCCCGTATAAAGAAATTGGATCAAGTAGAAATGACCCAAAATGGATGAATAATAGACTCAAATATCTTTTAGGGCAGAAGAAAGGAATTTATAGGCGCATAAAGAGAGGTGAGGGTCATCTTATAAATCAGTATACTCACATTAAGACTGACGTTAAAAAGGTGATAAGAAAAGCTAAACGGGACTATGAAATTAAAGTTGCTAGGGATTCAAAAACTAACCCAAAAAGTTTTTTACAGGTTTATAGAACAAAAGTTAGGGATAAGATAGGTCCCCTTAAAAATAACTCTGGGCATCTTACTGACAAGGAGAATGATATGTGCTCTATATTTAATAATTATTTTCACTCGGTTTTCACGCAGGAAGATACTAATAATATAACAGAATTTAATTTTTACAGAGGCCCAGAAGAAGATAAATTATGTAATATCACAGTACTAGTGAAATGGTTAGAAACAACTAGACCGACTGAAACAAAATAAATCCAGGTCCTGATGAGCTTTTGCAAGGGTTCTTAAGGAATGCAAAATGGAACTCTGTGAACAAATATCTAACATTTTTAATTTATCTCTTCAAACAGGTGTAGTGTCTGATATGTGGAAGATGGCTAGTGTAATTCCTATTTTTAAAGCAGGGGACAAGTCACTACCGTCAAATTACCGCCCAATAAGCCTAACCTCAATTGTAGGCAAATTACTGGGAGTCAATTATAGCTGATATTATTAGAAGCCATCTAGATAACCATAATTTGATTAATGATACTCAGCATGGATTCAATGAGGGGCCGTTCCTGCCTATCTAATTTATTAACCTTCTTCAGTAAAGCTTTTGATGCTGTTGATCACGATAAAGAATTCGATATTGTTTATTTAGACTTTAGTAAGGCTTTTGACAGAGTACCGCACTAGAGACTGTTAAAGAAAGTGGCAGCTCATGGCATTGGGGGAAAAGTGCTGTCATGGATCGAGTCATGGCTCACCAATAGGAAGCAGAGAGTGTGCATAAATGGGGTTAAATCGAGTGGGGACTTGTAACAAGTGGTGTTCCACAAGGATCAGTCTTAGGCCCGTTGTTATTTATAATATATATCAATGACCTTGAGAGGGAATTACTAGTGACATGAGCAAATTCGCCGACGACACGAAGATAGGTAGGATAATTCATTCAAACATAGATGTCATAGAACTTCAGGAAGATTTAGACAAACTTAATTCGTGGTCAGAAAAGTGGCAGATGCAGTTCAATGCAGAAAAATGCAAGGTACTGAAGCTCGGGAGTGTCCATAACCCAAGCACTTATAAGTTAAATAACGTAGAACTTAGCCATACAGATTGCGAGAAGGACTTGGGGGTGCTGGTAAGCAGCAACCTTAAACCAAGACAGCAATGCCTAAGCGTACGTAATAAGGCAAATAGATTACTGGGATTTATATCAAGAAGTGTAAGCAACAGAAGTCCAGAGGTTATATTACAGCTTTATACATCATTAGTAAGGCCTCACCTAGATTACGCAGCTCAGTTCTGGTCTCCATATTACAGAATGGACATAAATTCATTGGAAAATATTCAGCGTAGAATGACTAAATTAATACATAGCATTAGAAATCTTCCTTACGAAGAAAGATTGAAGACCCTTAAATTACATTCACTTGTAAGACGTAGAATGAGGGGAGACATGATCGAGGTATACAAGTGGAAAATGGGTATTAACAAAGGGGATATAAATAAGGTCTTGAGGATATCTCTCCAAGAGAGAACCCGCAATAATGGATTCAAGTTGGATAAGTTTAGATTTAGAAAGGATATAGGAAAGTATTGGTTTGGAAATAGGGAGTTGATGAGTGGAACAGTCTGCCTAGTAGGGTTATTGAAGCTAGGACCTTGGTAGTTTAGGTTGGATATGGTAACCTTGTTGTGTGTATGGTATCCCTGTTGTGTGTATGGTATACTTGTTGTGTTTATGGTATACTTGTTGTGCGTATGGTAACCTTCCTCTTCGGAGCTCGGTCGTTGCCAATATTATCAAAGAAAACATCTCTTTAAATAGATTGTTCAACATCTTATAAACATCCTTGTCACTTTCGTCAGCTTCCGTCTTTCCCTTAATGTGTACTATTGATCTTATGTCATCTTTCTGTAACACACACCAGACTTTGCTTTCCTGCACATCAGTCATGTTGTCTCTACTCATATTGCACATTGTTCAGTTCTTTGTATATTCTCCGCTGTCCTTCGCTTTGAACATTTCTTTTGTTCTTCAAGTGAGGACTACTGGGCATGAAACTCCCCAGCCACCAGGAGGCGGGAGTATTTCATGCCCAGTAGTTCCCTCACTGATGAAGAGAGAAAACAAAAGAAATGTTCAAACGAAAGACAGACGAGAGCAATATAGCAAAGAACCTGAAACGAATGTGCAAATATGAGGAAATAGAGACAACATGAAACTGATGTAGCAGGAAGCAAAGTCTGGTGTAAAGATTTACACTCACACGAGAAGAAAGATGACATAAGATCAATCAGATAACAGATTAAAGAGGGAAAGACGGATTCCTATGTATGTGTATGTGTATGTGCGAGCGCCCGCGCGCGCTTTTCTTTGTTTCTCTCGCTCTCTCTCTTTCTCTCACTCACTTTCGCTCACTCTAATATTAATATCTTTTTTCTACAAGTACATGTACAAGGTATACAGGCGTAGCTGACATCAATGACATACATCAATATAGAAAGCCACTTGTTATGGTGAGCATTTCGGGCAAATTAGGTCAGTTTTGTCGCAGGATGCGACCCACACCAGTAGACTAACACCCAGGTACCCATTTTACTGATGGGTGAACATAGACAACCGGTGTAAGGAAACACGCCCAATGTTTCTACCCTCGACGTGAATCGAACCTCTCCTTCCCTCTTCCTGTCACTTGCCTTCTTTTACCAGCGGGTGTTTGACGAAGCCTTCCACCAAGACTTGTGTGCATACCACCTGAGGTAATCCTCAGAGGTCACCTTCGAGGGTTGTCGCTGACGAAAGCCAGGGACGACAGCAACTGACGACAGATACTGTCAGCTACATGTTCGTTTGAAAGGGACGACAGATACGTACGATTAATATGAACGTCTTACACGGACCACGATCAAAACAGACGACAGGCACCACAGACAGTAGTCACGTAAGACAGTCTCGGACGACAGCAATGGACGACAAATTCCTTCGACAGACAAAAACAACTGACCCTGACAACAGATACGAGCAAAAATCCAGGAGGGCAACAATAAATTACATCCAAGGACGTCTTTAATGATCTCTTGAGGACTGCTTGAGGTGCCCTGAAAGGATACCTCTAAGAAACTTCAGCCAAGAGAGGGATGATGCTACGAGAGGATCTATATCCTATAAACTGATGCTGATTTCCACATCCAGTGACCATGAATTATCTTCAATGACAAATGTAAGGCATAAGGGTTTCAGAGCACTGCATGGCAGGAGAGTGTACATGACAGTGGTATGATAGAGTAGCACTGCATGGCAGGAGAGTGTACATGACAGTGGT